>ML986772.1:6372-41406 GCA_010094045.1 Lojkania enalia
ATTATTATAGAGGAGTAGTCTATTCTCTATCTAATACTTATAGGATAAAAGTATATATTTCTATATAAAGGAGGCTCAGTTTTTCTATAATAATATATTAATTAATTCTAGAAAGTCTAATAATATAATCTACTCTTAGCATTTAATAATATTTAGTATAACTACTTAAATTATTATTTAAATAATATAGGACTAAACTAATTTAGTATTAATTTAGAAGTAAAGTTAATATAGTTTAAATAGAACTCTTAACTAATTATTAATTTAAGCTACTTTTAAGTTTTCTACCTCTTATTTATAATAATTAAAGATATCTACTCTAGTATTATTTTTACCTAGAGTATATTTAATTTAGAACTAATACTAAACTAATTTTTTAGTCTAATAAATTTAATAAATATTAAATACCTTTATAGTTATAAAATATTTAAATAAACGATAATTAGTATATATTAGAGTCCTAATAACTATTAAAGTAAGTTCTACTCTCTATTATTTAAATATAGTAATAATTGCGAATAGTTTCTTATTATAAATCTTCTAGTTTAGTTTTAAACTAGATAGAACCTTACTATAAAATATTATAGAGTACTATTTACTATTAGGATATTTCTATAATAGTACTCCTATAATTATTCTATTAGAAGTATTAGTTTCTATTTTTATTTCTAATGTAGGGTTAAAGTAGTAGAAAGTAGATATACTTAATAGGGCTAACTTTAATTTCTTAAAGGTAATATTATATTCTAAGATCTATATAAAAGGGGTTATAAGATTTTATAGTACGATAATTAGCTTTATAATATATAAGAATTCTAGTATAAACTATTAATAGAATCTAGTAAAACCTAAGAAGAATTTTACACCTATTATAGTAGTAGATAGCTACTAGTTATATAGTACTTTTACCTTTTTTAGATTAATCTTAAGACCTTTATTTAAAAAGATATAACTAAGGTATTTAATTCAGGTAATATAGAATTCGCTCTTTTTAATATTAACTTATAACTCTACTTAATATAATCTCTTAAGAACTTTCTTAATATAGATAGTATATATTATCTTATCTTTAAAGTAGATAAAGATATTATCTAGGTAAGTAATATAAAAGTTATCTAAGTAGTTAATTAGTATATTATTTATATAGTACTAGTAAGTTACTTAACTATTATATAATTTAAAAGGTAGAACTTTATATTTATATATTCTATACTAAGTCTAAAAGATAATATATTTCTTAAAACTAGAGTCTATTCTAATCTTATTAAAGGCTATATAAATATTAAACTTAGTAAAAATTACTACTTTAGTAGGTTTAAATAAGAGTTTATCTATATATAATATTAGATATATATTCTTATAGGTAAGAATATTAAGTTTATAATAATCTATATAGATATATAGGTTACTATTAAGTTTATAGACGTAAAGGATTAGAAATATAAAAGAGCTTAAACTCTATTTAATATACCTTTTCTATAGATTATCTATAATATATTTCTTAGTTATTTCTAACTCCTTAATATTCTACTTATATAATAGACTGTAACTATTAGAGAGGAGTTCTATAAGAATAATTTTATAATTATAAAAGTAGTATTCTAATAATTAATAAGTTATAGTTTTACTAAATATATTCTAATATTTATAGTATTTAAATAGTAATTAGAGATTTACTAGTACTTTATTTTTAGCCTTATCTTCTAGCTCTAGGGCTTATTTATTTTTAATTAGCCGCTTAATTTTATATAAAGATATAGAGAAAAACTTGTTCTTTTTCCTCTTTATATTAAAGTAGAAAGTATTAACTATAATAAAAATAATAATAGAAGAATAGATTTCCTTTAAATCGGATTTAGATTTTATTATATATAAGCATATAAGAGCTTTAAACTTATTTAAATTATAGGCTATAAGAGATTAATATAGTTTTAGTAGTTTTAATAGACCCTTAATATAATAAATAGTTAGACTATAGAACTACTAATACTAGTTCTTTTCCTATAAAGTATCACGTTGCTAGATATCTAGTTCTACCTTCTTATTATATACTAGCTAAGTTAATTATATAAGAAGAGAAAATAAAAAATTATAAATAGTAAGATACTTAAAAAGCTATATAATCCAATTCTTATCCATATCTAGCTAGAGTTAAAAATAATATAACTATTTAATACTAATAATATAATCTTAAGTACCTAAGTTTATAATAATAAATAGATAGTTTTAAATAGTTCTTATATTAATTTATAGGTATAAATAGATATACTAATTAACTAGGGTTTAGATTCGGTCCTAAAAACCTTTAATAGTAATTTTAAAGCATAAGTATTACATTAATATATATAAAGTTTAAGAGAACGATTTAACTACTATAAAATTAAAGAATAGGAAGTTTTAGGTGCTAGTATTAATAAAGGTGTTTAGTTATATACTAACACCTTTTAAATATAGAATAGTAGAAATTTAAAAGTACTTTCCTCTAAATAAATACGATAAATTAATATTTAATAAGTTATATCTATTTAAGTTTAAAATAGAAAGTTTTTTTAAACGTTTTTATTTTCTACCTAAAAACTATCTAGTTAATACTTATTTACATCTAAGAACTCTTCTTCCTTAATCTTCTCTTATTTAACTTCTATTTCTTATACTTTAAGGATTATATATTTATTTGCGAAGTATTCTAGTTTACTATAATTATAATAATTACCTAGAGTTATATACCTTTTAGGTATAGAAGTCTTACTAGATTATTAGAGAGCGATTATAGTAGAATAAGGTATTAATACTAGAATAGATTAGGGTAGTATTAGATTATAAGTTACTTTAGATAAACTCTTAAAAGCCTTCTAATACTAATCTAAATTTATTTTAGCTATAACCTATAAGCTAATAGTTTATTCTAGAAGATTAAAAATACTCCTCCTTTCTATATTATAGACTATTAAGTAGGTAACTATAGTATTAAAAGAGTCTTTCTATATAAACTTAAAGCTAAAGTTTAGTATCTTTAAGCTAGAGAGAATCTTATCTAATAGGTAGAAGAACTACTTAAATTAAGATATAGATCCCCTAATAACTATACTAATAAAATAAGCTTTAAAAGTTAAGAATACTTCTCTCTTATTTATCTTTAGAACCTAAAACGTCTATTATACTTCTATCTTTTTATTACCTATAATAAAATATAATTATAGAAGTAAAATTATTTCTTTAGTATTTTTAAACTAATACTAGTCTAATTTAGCTAGGTATTTTAACTTTAAATATCCTTTTATAGTATTAGAGGTATATCTTTATATTAATACTATATATATATACTCTATCTAATAGTAATCTATATTAATTTTAAGTTAGTTTAGGATTAAAACTTACTATTATTTAAATATAGGTTTATTACTATCTATAAAGCTTTTAATTTTAAGTATATATTTAGTAAGGTAGATTTAAAAGAGCTTAAGAGTAGTTAAAAGGTTTCTTACTAAAAGAGTTATAAAAGTTTCTTAGTATATTATTAGTACTAATTCGGTAGTTTATAGAAGTTAATTAGAACTAATAGTTCTCTATTATATTAAACGTATAATCTCCTCTTATAAAATTATAATTTATTTCTTAAGAATTAGTTTACTCTAATTTCCCTCTAAATTAGATAGGTTCTTTACTATAAGTCTTATAGAAAGGGGTCTACCTATTATAAGGCCTCTTATAGGAGGTAACGGTTGTTTTATATATATAGATAGAAGCTTACTTTTACTATAACTTACGCGTATATGAATTCTAGTATAAGAATTAGAAGGTAAATTATAGTTAAATATTAGCGGTTACCTCTAATTCTAATAGGTTATTAGTAGTCTCTAAATTTCTACCTAGGTATACTTTACGCAGCTTTTCTAAAAATAATTCTAATTATAGAAGATAGAAAGTTCTAAACCTAAAGGCTTTAATTAATAAAAGATCTCTAAGATTTTATCTAGATAATTAAATAATTTAATATAATAATATATAAATATTATAACTTAAACTAAATTAGATATATTTTAAACTTAAATATAGTTAAATAAACAATCAATATAATATTATTAAAAAAGCTATTACTAGTAGTATTAAATTTTTCTATATAATATAATAGCGTAGGTAAGATAATAGGTCTAAATATAGTACAAATCTACTTAGAGGTATATAGAAGTATATAAGAGATTAAAAACCTAAGAATTCTATTAACACCTATAAACCTTATATAAAAGAATATAGAAAAACTACTAAACTACTTATAAGGGAGTATATAACTATATATAGATAGGAAAAGAGGTAGAACCGGGGGTAAGATAAAATAAGTAAAAAGCTTTAAAATAAGATTATATATAAAGCTTTTCGTAGAACAATTTCTTTATATTATTATACTATACGTATTTTATTCTTTAGCTACTTATCTACCTCCTTTTAAACAGCTATCTTAATAGCTTTAGCTTTAGTAAAGCTATTTTACTTCTATAGAACCTTTTTTAATTACTTTTTATACTGTAATAGAGCTTTATTTACTTTCTAAAGCTAACTAATCTAACGCTAAAATAGTATATATAAATAAGCTATTTATATAGTACTTTTTATAAGTAAATTAAGAGAATTATTAATTATAGTAGATAAGCTATTCTAATATCTAGTAATATAGTCTTAAATTAGTATTATTTAAGACCCTAGTTTAATAATATTAGTTAGTATTTTTAACTTCTAGAAGTAACTAGCTACTAGTAATAGTAATAAAGTATAAAGTTTAATATTAAGCTTTAATAGTACTATATTAGAATTATATAGTATTAGACTAGTACCTTAAAAACTTATATATATATTAGCTTTTATAATAGAGCGCTAATATATTATATAAAAGGTTAGTAGAAAGTTAAATTTTATAATATAGTAGATACTAGTTTATATAAGCTTATTAATCTTACACTTATATACTTTCTTTAATAGTAAGAAGTAGCCTATATCTAAAAGCTATAGTAGATATAATAAATATACTAGTATATATAATAGAATAATATTCTTCTTTTTATAGAGTAACTAAAATTTAATAGACTTATAGCTCTTATAGCTATTAATAACTAGTAGATAATAAACGCTTACTATATACTATTTTATATACTAATTAAAATACTCCAGCTATTTAATTATAAGCTTATTATTTATCTATCTACTATTACTTAGTATAATTACTCTTCTAAATAGTATAGTATTACTCTAATACTATATAAAGAGGTACTACTTATTAGTAAAAATAATAAATAGTAAGATAGTATTACTATAAACGCTAATATTCTAAATAACTATTATCTACTTATAATTACTTAACTATAGTAATTTTAGTTAACTAGCTAATAGTTTAGTACTAGTAACTATCTTACTAGTAAATATAATACCTATTTAAAAGCCTATCTTATTAAAATTATAGATATTATTATTAGTAATATTATACTTTACTTTAATATTATATAATAGATTAAACTAGCTACTAATTACTTTAGAATTCTTATAAAAAGCTTTTTAATAGTTATATTTTTAATAGAAGTATATTTTAAGCTTAAGAATATAATTAATAAAGTTTATTAGCTAGTTTTTACTAATCTAGTTTATAAAATAAGCTCTAAGTAAATAGTTAGCTATATCTTATATACTATTAATTATAGGAGGGTATCTATAAGATAATAGGTCTAGTATATACTTTATTATAGTTAATTCTTCTAGCTTTATAAGCTTCTTTAAATTAGGCTTATAATTATATTATAAAAGTTTACTAATATATTAGTTTCTAAATATTATTTAGGGGATATTATAAGTAGCTATAGTACTTTATACGCTCTAAATTTAATCTTAATTAATAGCTAAATTAGCTAGTAATATTTAACCTTTTTAATAAATTAATTAAAGTTAAAGTAGTTATTATATTATATTATAAGTAGGTAGGGTATAATTTCTTAGTAAAAGTAGACGACTTATTTAAGTAGATAACTTACTTATAAAATATATTAGCTTCTTTCTTAATCTATTAAAACCTAGTTTAGTAAGATATTAATATTCTTATTAATACTAGAGCTACTAATTATAATTATATCTATAGAAACTTTATATATAACGGCCTCTAATTAGCTAGGTATAGGATAAGATAATAATTAAGAGTAATTATATACTGCAGAGATTATTCTTATAGACTTATAATAGAAGTATATAAGTAGAGTATATAAAGGATATTTAAGTTAACTATAAAGAGTTATAAAGGTTAGAGTTATAAAGTTATTAAATATAATTTAGTTCTCTTATTATTCCTTCTTACTTAGTTAGCTAAGCAACTAAGTATATTTAGTTACTTAGTTAACTAAGCTACTAAATATATTATATACCTTATATTAGCTCTATTCTTCTAGCTATATAAAGTTCTAGATTTTAATTAGGCCTAGTATAGGGTTTTCTATAGAGGTATCTATAATACTACTTTCCCCCTTTAAATTCTTAGCCTAAAAGTTTTCCTATTCTAATCTAGTATATAGTAGAGTTAATACGCTATCTTTGTTAAGACTATATATATTTCTAATACTTCCTCTTTATTGTTTAACCCTAAATAGATACTATTATATTAATTATATAGACTATTTAAGCGAGATTATTATACCTTATTTCTAGTATTCCTGTAAAAGGTTAACTTATAAGGTAGATAAGAAGAAGATACCTAAAAAGTTATATTATTTAGAGTACTTTTATACTAGTATACGTTTGTTATATAATACAGACTATAATATTTAGATTACTCGTATATTATAGTCCCGTAATACTAGTTTATTCCTAATTCTTCCTAGTAGTAAAGTAGGATACTAAAGTTATAAAACTGGAAGAGAAGATTTGTCTAGCCTAGAAAGAGTTAAAACAACTTCTTAATAAGGTAGTAGCAACTTATATAAAAATCTAGTATCTTTAGAAAATTCGCGAATAAATAAAGTATAGATAGGTAGAAGGTTATAAATATATATAAGAGCAGCTTAAGGAAGAGGAAGAAGCGGATTATAAGGCGGGCCTTCTTTCTAAGGTAGAGTCGCCTCCTATAATATAGCTAATATTATTCGACTCTACTACTCTATTTCTAGATTTTCTTTACAAATTCGGGTTTTATAATATACCTATAATACTATAAAGCTAAGGTTTTCTTCTAGTTTTTAGGTATTATTTTATAAGTTCCTATATTTATCTATTCTTAAATATTTAATTAAATAGTACTATTTACTATTTTATATTTTATATCTTATTATTTTCTCAACTTTCTATTCCTAGTCTTCTCCGTATACGTCTATATTATATACTACTAGTTTAGTATTCTAAAGTATCTTTTCTATAAATATAATATAGAAGGTTAAATAGATTTTTATAGGTGTAGATAATTTAAGTTAATAGTTTATAGGTAATTTTTATTCCTTAATTTTATATAGTTTAATTTTAATATAATCTAGTTTACTACTTAGTTATTTACTTTAAATATTTTGTTATAGCAGCTAAACTTTTTCTTCTTTTTTAAAATAAGATAGTTATTTATATTTCTTATTATAGTATTTCTTTATAGTATATTATAAAAACTAGAGGTCTTTCTTTAGTAAGTCTTATATTTGTTAAATAATCTCGACTCGTTCTTATATTTAGAGTATTTATAATACTACTTTAACTAGAGTATTATATATTTTTAGTTTATACCTATAGTTTACTATAAATAGTAATACTCTAGTTATATTATATATAGTACTATTATACACGAGTTATACTATTAGTAGTAGTATTACTTAATTATTTTATCTGTAGTTAAGATAGTACTATAAGTATTACTCTACTATTTAGTTTATTTATTCTATCTATCTATCTATTTATAGGTAAAATACTATAGATATCTTATATTTAATTTCTAGTAAGTTTATAATTATTTACTAAAACTTTAAAGTAAACTTAATATTTTAGTTTATAATTATCTTCTATAGTACCCTATATTATATAATAATCTACTTTAAGAAGATATTTATAACCTATTCTACTAATAATACTTTATTATAAGGGATAAAGTAGGTATATTTTATAAGTCTATCTACAATTATTATAATAGAGTTATATACTTCTCCCTTTAGGTAGTTTTTTAACTTTAGTAGCTTAATAATAAAGTCTATAATAACTTCTATTTATAGTCTAATTAGTATTTCTAGATTTTATAATAGTTTATAAGATATATATCTATTAGGTTTATTTTATTAGTAGTTTATATATTCCCGTAATATATTCTTTACCTATTCTCTTACTTTAGAAAAGTAGAATCCTCTAAGGATTCGTTCTAGTATTTTCTCTATTCCTTAATATCTATAGATAGGGGCTTTATAGAATTACTAAATAAATTCTTTTCTAACTTTAACTAGTATATAGATTTAATTATAGATATATAATAGTCTATCTATCTATTCTAGTTCTTATTCTTAAAGTTCTTCGGATATCCCGTCTATTACTAATCTAATTAGTATTATCCAGCTTACTTCTTTAGTAATAGTTATTACTACTAGTTATAGGTAATTATAAACTATACTTCCGTCTTATTATCTTCTTAGTAGTATAGCTGTAGTTTCTTTCTCTTACTTATATTCTAGTAGTTTACTTAGTACGTCTACTCTTTAGTTCTATTTTCTACTAATATAGATAATCTTAAAGTCGAATATAGCTAGTTCTTATAACTATCTAACCTATCTAGGGGTAAGAGTTTTAATAGTAAGAAAAGTAGTAAGGTTCTTATAATTATAATAGACTTTAATTTACTATTTTACTTCTTATAGGTATATATACTATTCTTTAAAATATACTATAATAGCTAGAAATTTTTAGTTATATATATTATAATTTATCTCTACTAGTATAAGTTTTTATAAATAGTATATTACTAGGTATCGTTTTCTATTATAGATTTATATAAGGATTCTAGCTATTCTTATTCCTAATATATTAGTTTCTATAAGAGCTTTCTTTTCTAGGTTATAGAGTTTCAGTACCGGTTCTTACTAAAATTATTTCTTAACTTCTTAGAAGGCTTTTTCTTATTTATTTCCCTATATAAAGGTAATATCTTTCTTTAATAGTTAAGTTAGAGGTATAGTTATATTACTCTAATTGTTAATAAAGGTTTAATAGAAGTTATAAAATCCTATAAAAGATTAGATATCTTTAACTAACTTTAAGGTTAACTAGTTTCTAATTACTACTAATTTATTTAAGTCTATTTATAGTTGTTCTAGTTTAATAATAAATCCTAAGTAGTCTATTCGCGTAGTATAAAATTTATATTTCTTTACTTTAAGATATAATTTTACTACTTATAATACGCGTAATACTGGTTTAATATATTTCTTATATTCTTACTTTATTTTTAAGTATATAAGAATATTATCTAAATAAGCTATATAGAATTATCTAAAGTATAGTCTTAGTATCTTATTAATTTATTTTTAAAAAGTAGTTAATATATTAGTAAGTTTAAATAGTATAACTAAGTATTTAAAAAGTTTCTTTTTTATCCTAAATACTATTTTCTATTCGTCTTCTTCTTTAATATAGATTTAGTAGTATATATTCTAGATATCTAATTTTATAAAGATAGTAGCTTCTCTTAATTAGTTTCTTAAGTTATAGATAAATAGTAGAGGGTATTAGTTTTTAATAGTAATATTATTAAGGGTATAATAATCGATATATATTTATAGGTCTATTATTTCTTTTTTATCTATAAAGAATATAGGGTATACTACTAGTAAGTTTAATTCTTAAATTATTCCTTTCTTTAGATATTCGTCTATATATTATTCTAGAGCCTCTACCTCCCTTAGTATTAAGCTATATATTAGTTTATATTTAGGTTCTTTTTTTAGTTAAAGTTTAATTTTATAGTTATATTCTCTATATTTAGGTAGGTATTATAATAATTCTTAAAGTTGTTTTATTAAGTATTAATATTCTTTAGATATACTATATAATATATTTTCTATTAAAAATAACTCTTCTACTACTTCTTTTACTATTACAGTAAGTTATTTCTTAACTAGCTAGTTAGAGTTTTTAAGGATAATTTATTCTATTTACTAGTTTATCTAAGAGTTTTCCTTTCTTAATTATAGAATTCCTAGAATAATATTATAGTTGGTAATTTCTATAATTTAGAAAATCTATTCTTATTAGATTGTTCCTAGAATTTTAAATTCTCCTAGTTCTATAATATATATAATTTTATTTTAAAAATCTTTTCTTTTTATAATTTAGATTATATAAGGTCGTTCTAATTATACTATAGGTATTCCTTTTCTTGTAATATAGTTACTAGCTATAAAATTCTTTATTACCCTACTATTAATAAGTATATATACTTTATAGTTGTAATATTATCCTAGTATTATAAAATAGTATTCTCCTATGTTTCTATATAGTTAAGTTATTTTAGACTAGTAAGCTATTACTTCTTTTATAAATATATACTTTAGGCATTTTTATTCTAGATATTTATACTATAATCTTCCTCTAATATATACTTTAGGTAGTAGAAGTTCTAATTTAAGTACTATATAGTTTTAGGTCTATTTTATAACTTCCTATCTTATTATAGCTTCTTATTTTATAGGGTTTCCTAGTATCTTATTTTTATTTAGTTGTTTTAGCTATATACCTATATTTTCTTTTCTTTTTTAGTAGGTCTTATATTATCGTTTAATATATAATATCTATACTATTTTAAAGTATACTAGATAGTATTAGTTTATATAAAAGTTATTATCTTCTTTAATCTAGTAGTCCTATTCTTATTTATATCGTGATACCTTTAGTATCTAGTATTTTACTAGTACTTCGTTTCGTAAGAAAGCTACTACTTTTTATACTATATATACAACCTTATCCTAATCTATTATATTAAGATATCCTTCTACTACTTTCATCGTTTCTATCTATTTTTAGAAGTATAAGAAGCGGATTTTTCTAGGGTAGGTGTTTTACCATTCTTTATAAACGTCGATAATATCTTATTCTAATCTATTCTTATTATAGAATCTTATAGGTAGTTCTTCTTATAGAGTAGCTATAAGAACTAGTATTCTCTATTTATACTCAATCATTCCTTATTAGTATATAAAATATACTCTAGGTGCTAGTTTAAGTATTAGTACTCTAATAGTAGCTTCTTCTATTTATAATAGAGTATTTATTTCTTTATCCTTATCTAATTCTTCCTAAACTTCTTCTAGCTATCTTTTTATATATTCCTATATTACTGTAAGTTATATTTTCTTCTAAGACTAATATCTTATAGCTTCTTTAAGTTGTTAATATATTTAATACTTATTTTTATTATAGAAGGACTAATATAGGGTTCTATATTCTATAGTTATAGCTAGTTTCTCTTTACCTGCTTTTTACGGTTTATCTTCTATAGGCCGGTTTTTCTTTTCTTTCTTTTTACTTCGATATTCCTTTACTATATATTCTAGTTTTTAACAATTATAATACTTAATATCTTTTTTCTAAGTCTTTTTTTCTTAAGTTACCTATAGTTTAGGCTTCTTTTCCCTAGTAGCGCTTAGATCTATAGGTCCGCCCATATTAGTAGCTTTTACTAAAAAGCGTACCCTTTAGTAGTATATTTATCTTTCCTTATTTTTAAATTAGTATAGTTTATTATTAATTCTTTTTACTAGTTAAAAGTATAATATTAGGTCCCGTAGTTATTTTATATATATTATTACCCTTCTTATTTTTATTTTTAGTCCTCTATAGGACTTTACTATTATACTATAGTCGTCTTATACAACTTTATTTAAAAGCTATTAAAAACTTAATATATATTAGGTAATAGATCCTAGTTAAACTAAGTTGTAGAGTCTATCTTCTACTACTTATACTTTATTAATATCTTTAAACGCTAGTTTAAGTTTCTATTAGAAGTATACTAAACTTATAAATATTACTTTAGTTTTACTTTTCTAGTATTCTTCTATATAGTTCTTAAAATCTATTAGAAAGGACTAGAACTAGTTAAATAGTTTACCTATTAGATAGGCTCCTATAAATAGTACTTTCTTATTCTTATATTAGATAATATCTAGGTTAATATTAATATAAATTCTTACTACTACTAAAAATCCTTTAAGTTTAAACCTAGTTTTATTAAACTTATTAAATAGTACTAATTTAATTTATCGCTAATAATATATTATTAGTAGTACTCTTTTAACTTACTTAAATTTCTAGATAATTCTTATAAGTCCTATTTCTTACTTACTATTAACTATTTCTTATATTTATTTAAGACTTTTAAGAAGGCTATTCTAAGTCTTCTTTAGGCTTCTTATCTATTTATCTACTAGAACTAGCTGTTTCTATTATTATATTAACTTGTTCTATATTCTTATAAATATAGTTATCGTACCTACTTCTGAAGAGGTAGTCTTACTAGCTAATCCTAATATTCTACTTATATAAGTTTCCTATGTTACTTACTAAAAGTATCTCTTTTCTTATAACTAGAGTAGTCTAACTAGTCTTACTTCTTCTAGTTTTATAAGGGTAGTTAAAGTATAATAGCCTCTAATTAGCCAGGTATAGGATAAGATAATAACTAAGAATAATTATATACTATAGAGATTATTCTTATAAGCTTATAA
Source organism: Lojkania enalia (assembly GCA_010094045.1). Taxonomy (NCBI): domain Eukaryota; kingdom Fungi; phylum Ascomycota; class Dothideomycetes; order Pleosporales; genus Lojkania; species Lojkania enalia. The sequence continues at coordinate 19,083 of ML986772.1, forward strand.
TAGAAGTATATAAGTAGAGTATATAAAGGATATTTAAGTTAACTATAAAGAACTATAAAAGTTAGAATTATAAGGTTATTAAATATAATTTAATTCTCTTATTATTCCTTCTTACTTAGTTAGCTAAGTAATTAAGTATACTTAGTTACTTAGTTAACTAAGCTGTTAAGTATATTATATACTTTATATTAGCTCTATTCTTCTAGCTATATAGAGTCTTAAATCTCGATTAAACCTAATATAGGGTTTTCTATAGGGGTATCCGTAATATTATATATATCTTAAAATTCTAAAAGATATAACTTTTATATAATTTATATCTAATTAACTTTAATAGAAAAATTTTTTATAGAAGAATTATCTTCTATTTAATTATTTTAATTTTTTAATACTTAAACTATTTAGAGATAGTATATCTCTATATAACTATACTAGAAAAATACTAGTTAATTCTAAAATAGTTATAGATATATAAGTATTATATAAATTTAAACTATAAGAATAAATAGCTAGTTTTTACTACTAATTAATATCTAACTTAATATTTATAATTTACTAGTATTACTATCTATTAATAGGCTATTTAAATAGTTATTAAAGATTATAAACTACTTAAATTTAATATAAAAGGAGATTCTAAAATAACTAATTTATAACTCTTATATAGTTTAAAGCCTAAATAGTATTATTTAAAGTTTTATCTATTAAGTTATATCTAATCTAATTACTAGTTACCTAAAATATTATACTAGTTAAAAGAATCTAAAACTAAAACTAATTTAATTTTAAATAAAAATTATAGTTAAAAAAACTTATTTAAGTTTAAATATTTAAAGTCTATACTATAGTTAGATATATATTATATAAGTACTATATTACTAGTTTAACTTTTCTAGTAATTTAACTATAAAATCTTTACTATATTAATAGCTAATATTAATAAGGTTTTATCTTTAAAGGTATATATTAACCCTATTACTAAAGTACTTAAAAAATATTATAATCTATTATCTATCTTCTTATATAAAAATAGAGATAAACTATTTAAATAATAACTATATAATTATAAGATTAAACTAGAAAATAGTAAGTAAACTAGTTTTAGTCTATTTTATAGAATATTCTAGAATAAGTTAAAGATACTAAGAAAGTATCTTAATAAGAACTTATCTAAAAGATTTATTAGAGTAAGTTTATTACTAGTAGCTATATTTATAATTTTTATAAAGAAATCTAGAGGTAATCTCTAGTTCTATATAAATTATAAAGTCCTAAATATTATTACTATTAAGAACTAATACCTAATTTTACTAATCTAAGAAATATTAATCTAATTTAGTAAAGTTAAGTATTATATAAAACTTAATATTATTACTATATTTAATAAGCTAAAAATTACTAAAGAAGATAAATAGAAAATTACCTTTTATATATACTATAAGCTGTTTAAATACTTAATAATACCTTTTAACCTAATTAATACTTTAAATATATTCTAGTATTTTATAAATAATATACTAAAATTATATTTTAATATATTTTATACTACCTATATTAATAATATTCTAATATTTAGTAAGAATCTAAAGGATTATAAGTAGTATATTTAGCTAGTCTTTATAGCTTTAAGAGTAAATAGTTTATAACTTAATATAGATAAGTATAAGTTCTACTAGTTAAAAGTAACCTATTTAGAGTATATAATTACTATAGAAGAGATTTATATAGACTTAAAAAAGGTAGATACAATTATTAACTAGAAATACCCTAAAAATATAAAAGATATTTAAGTTTTTATAAGCTTCGCGAACTTCTACTAATAATTTATTAGTAATTTCTTATAAAAAGTCTCTTCTTTAATAGCCCTAACTAAGAAGAATATTCGATTTAACTAGAATAATAGCTATTAATATTTCTTTAACTATGTAAAGAATACTTTTATCTCTATACTAATTTTCTAATATTTTAACTCTAAACTACTAATAGTAGTAGAAGCTAATATATCTAACTTTATAATAGCTAGTATACTATTTTAGAGAAGTACTAATAGTAAACTAAGATCTATTATCTACTTTTCTAAGTATATAAACTCTACTAAAAGTAACTATAAAATATATAATAAGGAACTACTCGCGATTATCTAATATTTTAAGTAATAGAAGCCCGAATTAAAAGGTATAATATTTCTTATAGAAGTATTAAGTAATTATAAGAACCTATAATATTTTATAATAATAAAGTAGCTAAACTACTAATAAGTTTATTAGTTAGAATATCTATTAAGGTTTAACTTTAGTATTATATATTAATCTAGAAAACTTAAAAAGAAGTTTAATACTTTAACTTAAAAGTTATAAAATAAATTTATATAAGAAGAGATTTATAAAAGTTATTAATAAATATTATTTTATTCTAAACTATTCTAATAGATAGAAGTAGACTAATCGATTATAGAGATTATTAATAAAAAATACCTAAATAATAATTTAATTTAAGATATCTTAAAGCTATTAAAAAAAGAAGTCTATTAATCTAAACTTCTAATTCTAGTTAATTATAAAGAGTATACTAACTAATTATACTACTAAAATCGATTTATAATACTAAACTATAATAAACTAAAGTTTAAACTATTATAAGCTATTTATAACTATTATAAACGCTTATATATAATTAGTTAATTATATTTTAAATAGTTAACTCTATTACTATATACTATATATAAATATTAAAATATTATTTAAAAAATAGAAATATTTATATTATATAAGTTTTTATAGGAGTTAGGTCTATACTATTATATAAACTAGTTAGGTTAGTAAAGCCTTCTTCTATTATAATTAATATAAGTTAGTTATATTCTAGTTAACAACTAATAGCTATTATTAGTAGCTAATTTAAGTATTATAGTAAGAGTAGTATAGGTATAAAAGTATTATAGTATTATTATAATAGTACCCCCCTTTTAGTTATAAACTTCTATAAGTTTTTATATTATATTTAAGTTATTTATAATTAAATAGTAGTTAGTAATACTAGTATTAGTTAAAATTATAGATATATTAGTATAATTAGTTATTATTATATAATAGTACTATATTAGAGATTAAGTTAGTTTAGTTTATATAGTAGTATATTATATAGTAGTATTATACTAGAGATTAAGTTAGATTATAGATATATTAGTACGACTAGTAGTTAATAATAGTATTATATTAGGAATTAAGTCGATTTAGTTTATATAATAGTATTATACCAGGGATTAAATTAGGTTATAAGTATATTAGTATAACTAGTAGTTAATAATAATACTATATTAAAGATTAGGTTAGTTTAATTTATATAATAGTATTATACTAGAAATTAGGTTAAATTAATATAGTATTATTATAAATATTTAAAAATATACTTAAATTAGACTTTAATATCTAATTAAAAATCTAGATATAATATTATATTTAAATTTTATTTATTTAGGTTTCTAGTATAATAATCTTCTATAGTAGTTATCTTAGTAAAATTACTAGCCGGGTACTATTTTAGGTTATAATAGCTAGTCTACTTAACTAGGTATTTATACTAATATCTCTATTAGTTATAGTAGAGGTCTTCTATTTATTTAATAAGGTATTTTAGTTTTCTATTAATTTTAATAGGTTTAGGGTTATATATTTATTAATTAGGTAAGTAGTTAAATAACTTAAATACTAGTTATAATAGTAATATATAGAATATAAAATATATTTTAGTTAATTTAGGTAACTTTAATTTATAAATATATAAGAATACTTTTATAATAATTTTATAAAGATTAATATTCTTCTAGTTAAACTTTTTTAATAGTTTTTATATATATATATATCTAGTATCTAATTAGACTAAATTACTAATCTAGTAGTTAGGGGCTAGTATATACTTATAGTTAATATACTCTTATTAGAATACTTATATCTAAATAAGTTCTTCTCTAATATACTCTATAATATCCTTTATCTTATTAACTAGTCTATTAGCTTCTTAAACTATTAAGGACTATTTTAATAGTTAATAAATTCTTATAAGCAGCTTAAAGCCTATTTAAAAATACTAGCTAAAGTAGGCTAGAAATAGAGAGACTTTTATTAATTTAAATACTATATTATTCGCTTTAAACTATACTATTAGTAGCTATTTAACCTAGTTATCTTATTTATAGCTAGTATAAACTTAGAGAACTTATTCTATTACTACGTTAGTATTCTCTATCTAACTATTAGTCTTTAAATAGAAGCTGGTTAATATATATATATTAATTTATAGCTATTTATAAAACTTTTAATAGAAAGTAGAAATAAACTATATTTTATAGTTAAATATAATAGTATATAATAGTCTATAGTAAACTTATATATAGTAATAAAATAGTTAAATAATATTAGAAGTTTTAATTCTTACGTATAGTATTAGGTATCTATACTTATTAAACCTATTAATTACTACTATAATATTTATATAATCTTCTAATTCTAGTAGATTAATTATAAAATTTATAGAGATATTTTAAAACCTTTATTTAGGTATAGGTAGTAGTTTTAGTAATCTATAGTACTTTTCTTTAAAAGTCTTATTTTTTTAGTATATATAATAATAGCCTATATATTATTATACTAAGTTAAATATCTTTAATTAATAATACTTATACTAGAGTAGTTCTAAGGTTTTTTCTTAACTAGACTATCTACTAAATAGCGAATTATAAACAGCTTATAATAGTTTAAACTTTAACTTATTATAGTTTAATACTATAAGTTAATTTTAGTAGTATAGTTAGTTATTATACTTTTTATAGTTAGCTAGAGTTAGAAGCTTAAATTAATAGGCTTCTTCTCTTAATAGCTTTAGGGTATCTTAGATTAAATTATTATTCGAGTATTTTTCGTTAATAATCTCTATAATTAGTCGGCCTACTTCTATCTATTAGAATAGTTTAAAACGAAGTAATATCTATTAATAACTTTTATAGGCCTCTTTTTATATAAATTTATCCTATAACTTTTAGGTTAAAGTATTAAACTTCTCTCTAAATTTTGTAGATTAGTATATAATACTAAAGTTAAACTTTAATAGATATTTTAACTAATAAGCCTATTAGTAGTTTAGCTACTTTATTATTATAAAGTATTATAAGTTCTTATAATCGTTTAATACTTTTATAAGAAATACTATACCTTTTAATTTAGGCTTCTATTATTTAAAATATTAGATAATCGCGAGTAGTTTTTTATTATATATTTTATAGTTACTTTTAGTAGAATTTATATACTTAGAAAAGTAGATAATAGATCTTAGTTTACTATTAACGCCTTTTTAACATAGTATACTAGCTATTATAAAATTAGATATATTAGCTTCTACTACTATTAATAGCTTAAGGTTAAAGTATTAGAAAATTAGTATAGAAATAAAAGTATCCTTTAAGTAGTTAAAGGAATATTAACAGCTATTATTCTAGTTAAATCGAGTATTCTTCTTAGTTAGAGCTACTAAAGAGAAGACTTTCTATAAGAAGTTATTAATAAATTATTAGTAGAAGTTCGCGAAGTTTATAAAAGTTTAAATAACATGTTTATAAGCAAGTAGCTACTATAAGTGAGCGGCCACCCCTACTAACTTTTTACGCCTTTACAGCGATCTATCTTAATAATATAATAAGATAATTATAATATTTAAGCTGCGCTAGATTGAGGAGTATCTATAGTATCTTTCTTACAGGTTTTTAAATTATAGCTAGTTTTCTTATAGCAGCTGCAGCACGCTAAAGCCTGCCGACTTATATCTAATTACGCCTTACCTTAATATATTTCCCCTTCTAGCTACTGCTTAACATCTTTTTAAGTAATAATATCCTCTACCTCTACCTTTATTAAGGTACCTTTCTACTAGATCCTCTTCTTTTTACGCTTTCTACGCGTTGTAGCAGCCTTATTTACTTTCTTAAGCCTTATAATCCGATTATATATAAGCATACTTTTATACGCTATTACTTTAGCGCCTTTTTTAAGCTAGTTAAGCGCTGTAATAATAGAAGTAGGTAATAAGCTTTTATACCTCTAAATTCTATCGCGAATTAATATTAATTAAGCGTCTAGCTCGCGCGCGTTATTTAGTATTTTAGCTTCCTAAAGGGTAACCTCTAATATAGGCAGTATTAGCGTATAAAGCTTAATATTAAGCTTTAATATTACCGCCTCTAAATTATATAGGACTAAACTAGCGTCTTAAAAGCTTGCGCAGATATTCTCTTTTATAATTAACTACTTATAAGCTGCGTAGAAGGTAGGTAAGAACTCTAGCTTTATAATATAGTTAATATAGTCATATATTAAGCTTTTAATCTAACGCCCGTACGCGCGCTTTAATAGTAAGAAGCAGTTAATATTAAGCGGCTGTAGAAGGTATAATAAATATAGCGGTATATAGAGAGTATAGATATTATTCTCCTTATAAAGCTATTGGAATTTAAGCGAGTTATAACTCTTATAGCTATTAAGAATAAGCAGCTAGCGCGCGCCTACCCTACGCTCTACTATATACTTAATAAAGTACTTTAACTACTCTACTTTAAGCTTGTTAGTAGTCTAGCTGTTATTACTAACCGCGAAAGCCCAGTCGCGTAGTATATTATCCTCCTTATACTATATAGAGAGGTGGTACTGGCTAGTAAAGATGATAAAGGGTAGAATTACTTATCTAGTAGCGTTAACTGTATAGATTATAGTAACCTACTTACGATTACCTAGCTAAATAACCTTTAGTCTACCTCGTCTCTCTAAGCCAGTAATAACTAGCTAAGCTAATATCTTACCTATTATAAAGCCTATCTCGTCGAAGTTGAAGGTATCCTTATTATAGATACTATAGGTAGCCTTCGTACGCGCTATAAGGTTAAACTAAGCCCTAATAGTCTCTGGATCCTTATATAGGGCTCTCTATTAATCGTACAGCCGATTAAAATGTATAATAAGGCTGTCTATTTACTTAATAAAGTTGTGTAGCTATAGTTTACTAATCTAACTAGCGCTGTATTTAGCGAGTAGCTTATTTGCTATATCTTATATAGTATCTAGTATAGGCGGAAATCCTCGCGAATCTAGGTTAAGTATATACCTAATTATTACCTCTTCTTCTAGCTAAGTAAACTTCTTTAAGTTAAACTAGTAATTGTATCGCGTAGTAATTCTAGCGTATTATTATTATAGAATTATTTAGGGGTAGGTATAGATTAAAGCAGCATGTTTTACGCTACTTATTTAGTGTTAATTTATAGCTAAGATAGTAAGGGAGATATCTACTTTATTATAGAGTAATTAAGAAGTAGTTAGTTAAGCTATTATAGTTAGAAGGTAACGCGTCGCGAAAAGTTGGTAGGAGTAGCTGCTCGCTTATAGTAGCCGCTTACTTATAAACACGTTATCTTTTATATTCTTAAAGTATTTCTAGTTAATAATTATTTCTACCTTCTTTAAATCTATATAAATCTCTTTTATAATAATTATATACCTTAGGTAAATTATTTTTAACTAGTAGAATTTATACTTATTTATATTAAGCTATAAACTATTTACTCTTAAAGTTTTAAAGACTAACTCTATACGAAAATTCTAAAGTAATTAAAGGCTAGTTTAAACTTATATAGTATATTAAGGAGAAGTATAGTATTATAAATAAAAATATATATAACTTCGATAAATCTAACTTTTAAATAGGTATTATCTTATTATAACTAGTTATTATAAGTATAGAGAGATATAATTAACTAAAGGTGATTTAATTAAGTAATTATAATTAGATTTTAGTAATTTAGAAGATTAATACTACTAGCTAGACGCTCCCACCCTTTATTATTATTACTAGCTACTACTATCTCTCTACCTAGTATAAAGGTAATAATATACCTAAAAACTAAACTATTATAGTTAATAAGAACAGCTGGATAATAAATAAACTTAGTATTAAGTAGTTAAAATACTTTTATAGGTATATAAAGGATTATATAATAGGTATACGTCGACTACTAATCTTTAATAGCTATAATAGCTATAACTCGCTTAATTTCTAGAAACTCTATGAGAAATAGGATATTATTCTACTCTATATATTAGCTTATTTATTATACCTATTACAGCTACTAGATATAGGCTACTTCTTACTATTAAAACGTATATATAGAAATTAGATCTTAATTTTAGTACTCAATTATATTAACTATATTATAAAACGTAAGTTCTTTCTAGCTTTTAAAGCTGCTTTTAATATATTAATTATAAAGGATAATATCTATATAAGCTTTTAAGAAGCTAGTTTAGTTCTATTTAATCTAGAAGTAGTACTTTTAAAGCTTAATATAAAACTTTATACGCTAATACTACTAGTATAAGATAATACTCTATAAGAAGTAAAAATACTAAGTAATACGCGCGAACTAGAAGCTTAATTAATATTAATTTATAATCGGATTTAAAGGAATATAAGTTCTTTACTAGCTTCTATTATTAAAAAGCTAAATTAGCTTAAAAAAGACTCTATAAAAGTAATATATCAGATTAAGTTAATATATAATAAAATCGTCAGCTTTTAAGAAGCGAATAAAGTAGTAATAAAATAGAAATAGTAGAAAAAAAGGTAGATTTAAGTGTAAGAGACCCTAATAAAAATATAAGAAGAGATGATTATTACTAAAAAGGATGATAAGGAGGAAACTCGGGTTATAATACGCTAATTTAGGGTATAATTAGATACGAGCGGATAGTATAAAATACGCTATAGCTGCTATAGTAAGACTAGATATAATTCTTATATATATTAGAAAGATATAGAGGTTTTTATAGAATAATTGTGTAAGTTGTAAATTGCTATTATATTACTTAGTTATTAAGCTATACGTATATAAAGGTTAAAAAAGTTAATAGAGTAGACCGCTTACTTATATAGGCCGCTCACTTATAATATATATTATATTACTAATAAATATAGTTAGTTTTACTAGTAGAAGGTTCTATAATAATAGCTCTATTATAAATTAATAATTAGCATACTCTCCTTTTAGCTTACTATACTATTAATATAACTTCCTTTCTATAATAGATTATATTAGTTAAAGTTACCTATAACTACTACTTTTATATATAGGTTATATAATTACTTCTACTATACTAGTTTATTAATTACCTATAGCCTATTATTAAGTTCTTTTAAATTCTTCTCTCTAGTTTTTATTAATAAAAATATATCTAGAATATATATTAATACTATAATTAGTTTCCTTCTACTTATATATACTTATATAGCTATAATATCTATTAAGTTTATATATAACTATATAATTTTAATATCTTTTAATACTTAGATATATATTTAAATTAGATACTATTCTTTTTATCTATTATATAGTATATATATTATATACTATAGATTTATACTATATAATATTACTTCTCCCTCTTTTAGAAAGTATCTAAATTTCTACCCTAGAATAAAGTAAAAGTTAACTAGTATTATATTATTATAAAGTATATATTATATTTCTCTAGTTCTTTTTATATTTATCTAAAAGATCTAGAGTTCTCTATTTATAGTATTAATATATAAGAATTCTACCTATCTCTTTTTTAAATTCTAGATATTTTTAGTATAATACTTAATACGGGTATTAGTAGTTAATATATTAGAGGTTAACTATTTTATAATATAAGTACTCTTCTTATCTATATATATTATATATCTCTTATTATATATAGTTTCTTACTTTATATCTAAACCTCCTATATTTATAGTAGACTACTAGTATATATTACTCTTTAAATTATAATACTATAATATCTCCTCTTCTAAATATTATACTATTTAACTTTAGTAGCTTTTTAACCTTCTCTTTTATTACTACTTTAACTACTATTAATATATACTATCTTCTAAGCTTTAGTTACCCTAGCTATTATATTATATATACCTCTACTCTATTTTCTATACTAAATCGTTCTATTATTAATCTACTTACTTTACTTCTCTCTATATTTATAGCTAAAACTATTTTAATCTAGTCTATTTTTACTAGATACTACTTAAATTCTACTAGTCTTATACTTAGTAGGATTAGTTTAAGCTAGTCTACTATTACCTACTAGACTACTACCTCTTTAATTTTATTAACTAAAAACTTAATTATACTTATATTATTATTTATATACTATATATAGAAGTCTTTTACTATTATTTTTATAAGACTTTTAACCCTATTTATATTTTACTAGATTATCTACTTAGCTACTTTTATAGTTACTACCTTTTCTATTATATTATTTCTTATCTAGCTAATATTAATTACTAACTGTTATTTATTCTTCTTATTAACTATTCCCCTATTTATCAACCTTAAAAACCTTATATCTAATCTTATCTACTATTTTCTAGTTATAATTATAGTTTTTATATATTTTAATAATATTTTAATTAAATAGGTATTAAACTATATTTAAAGAGAGCTTATAATTTTATATAGCTCTATAATCTAGTCTTTAAAATTCTATTATTCTACTTAGAATATTATATAGTAACTTTAAATATCTTTAATAATCTTATTCTAGTTTATAATAATATTATTTTATTATACTATTATCTATTTTAGGCTTATAATAAGTTTAGCTAGTTCTTCTATTCTAATACTGCTACTATTAAGAGTTTATTAAAAAGAGGTTAATATATACTTAATATAAGATAGTAGTAGTTTATATTACTCTAGATATTATTATATATTATTAAGTTCTTTATTCTATAGTAATAGTAGTACTATAATTCTATATTTAGCTTATATAGATTAGCTTACTATTACTCTTATTATTAGGGGCTGCTATAGTATATTAGATACTTTTATTATCTAACTTCTAATATATTTTACTAATATAGAAGGTAGTATTAATAGATTATAGTTAAAATCTAATATTACTATTTATAAAGGTTTTAGCTTATAGTTTAGTCCTATTCCTATAATACTATAATAGCAGTTGCCCTTATATAACTCTATACCTACCTAGACTAAAGTAAGCGAATAATATATATCTTACTACTATATACCTTCTCTTTTCTTTCTCTAGCTTTAATAATAATAGATTCTTATTATATCTAATTCTATTATATCCTCAGACCTTCTTAATTTGTTAAAGCTTATACTATACTAGATTCTATCTTAACTACTAAGTAGACCTACTACTATACGAAATTATAAACTAAAATAGACTAATAGAACAAGAATTTAATATAGTAACTATATAGAGATAGTTTACTAAAATAGTAGCTAGGCTAGAATACCTAGAGAAAGAAAAGTAGTAATAGTAACTTAAAAGAATAAGCCTTTATCAGAAGCTCGAGGAGTAACTAAATAAGTACTCAGCCCTTAAGAGGAGTATCTTACCAACTATACTATTAACAACTACTAAGTCTATTTATACGAAAGTTATATTTAATAAGCTAGACAAGTTCTAAAGAGACTATAAAACGTATTTTATTTAGAAAAGTAGTATAAAGACTAAGATCTATATTAACAGTTTATCTATAGGTTTAATAGATATAATAGTAGTAGCCTATATAATATTATTTTATAAGAGTAATACTAGAATATACCTTTAGTTATATAAAAAATATATTACTATAGGTACTCTTACTTATAATAAATTCTAGACAATTATAGATATATAATATAATAACCCCTACCGTTAGAAATAAGCTAGAATTGAGTTTAAAACCCTAAGATAAGGTAATAAAACCTTTATTAAGTTCCTAGTTAAATACGATCGTCTCTCTATAAAAGTATTATACAACTCTTATCTAGACTAAGTTAATATATAAGATCTAGAAGGGAAGATTTATCTTAAGCTCTACTAATTAATAATTAGTAGTGTTAGTAAGGAAGATCTTATATTATATATAACCTTTATATAGAAACTTTATATTCTTAATAACTATCTTAAAGTAGTTAAACTTAATAGCGCTTTTATATAGTTTTTTAGTAGGGGGAAGACTAGTTAGATAAAGGATAGCTAGAGATAGCTACTTATACTACTCCTATAACTACAACTATTAGCTACTATTAATAATACTATAGACTAGATACTAATAGCTAATTGCGGACTCGTATAGCGCTTAGATATAAGGCTTTAACTACTAGAGAAGATAAGAAATATTACCGAGAAAGAGCTGAAAGCTTAAAAATAATAGAATACCTATTTTACCTATAGAAATAGAGGTTACTTTATTTAAAACTACTATTATACTCCGTCTAGGAGTAGTATATAGTTTAATTAAGCTTATATAATACTGCTAAAGCTTATTTAGTATAATAAGAAATATAGAGATATAGCTTAAGCTAATAGGATAGAAAAAGTATTATTCTAAATAGAAGTCGGCGTTTAAAACTATAAAAAAAGTAGGTAAATAAGTAAGTACTAGATAAATTTAATTGATTTTAGATAACTAGTACTCTATTTACAGCCCCTATACTACTTAATAATATCTTTAGCCTTCTCGCCTTAATAGATAATAGCTGTAACTTATATATAATAGTTAAGAAAAGGATTATATGAAAAGCTAAACTAGAATACCTCTACCTCCTAATACTATTAACAGCCTTATTATTTAGCAACTTCTCGGCTAGAATTATTAAAGAGGTAACTATTATTAACTTACTAAATATAGGTAGAAGTTAAGTAGGTCTAGGTCGGATATTTACTTATGTAGTCCTAAAGATAGAAGGAGATTATAGTATAATCTTAGGACCCTTATAGAGGTAAAGTAAGGATATAATTATTAACCTAAAAATAGAAATCCTATATATTTATAGAATAGAGGTAATTATATAAAACTAGAAGCTTTAAAAGTAGTAATATATAGCTAATATTACCTAAGTCTTAGTATATACTTTCTCTACTATAGTAAAATACTATAAGAGACGCCTATAAAATTCTCTTACTAAACTACCCTATATCTTACTATTAGTATAGCTAATATTTAAAAGGCTCTAGAAAATAAGTTAAAAATAGACCCTTATACGAAACTCCTTAAAGAATATATATAGTAGCTCTATACCTTTAATTAATAAGAAGCTAATAAGCTACCGCTTTTAAGACTAGAAGTAGACTATATAATTAAACTGGAAGGGAAAGATAGAAGCTCTCTAAGGATCCCCTCAGGTCCTTTATATAGAATATTATAAGAGATACTCCTTATTCTTTAGAAAACCCTAATAGAGCTTTTTAATAAAGGATTTATTCGGGTTAGTAACTTCCTAGCTATAATATTAGTTCTATTTATACGAAAACTAGGAAGTAGCCTCTACTTCTATATTAACTATTACACCCTAAACGCTATTATATAGAAAAACTACTACTTTTTACCTCTAATCCGAGAAATATTAAATTAAATTAGTTAAGCTAAGTAGTTTATAAAACTTAATATTATTACTATATTTAATAAGATCCGAATTAAAGAAGAAGATAAGTAGAAGATAGTATTTATAACCTGCTATAGTTTATATAAATAGCTAGTTATACCCTTTAATCTTATAAATACTCTAAGTACCTTTTAACAATATATTAATTATATAATCTAGAAGTATTTAAGCGACTTTATCTTAGTATATTTAGATAATATCCTTATATATACGGATAGCTTCTTATAAGACTATTAGTACTACATTAAAGTAATTCTTTAAAAGTTAATAGATGCTAACCTCTAATTTAATATTAATAAGTACAAATTTAAGATCTATATAATAAAATATTTTAGCTTTATTATTAATACGGAAAAAGGTATTTAAATAGACTTATAGAAAGTTAAAGTAATCTAGAACTAGAAAGTACCTATATTAGTTCGCGGTATATAAAGCTTAAAAAGCTTTATAAACTTTTACTACTAGTTTATTAAAGAATTTTCTAAAGTAGTTACTCTACTAACAACTCTTACTTAAAGGAAATAAGAGAAGAAATAGTTTTAACTCGATAATTAGATATTTACTACCTTTAATTACTTAAAGCGATACTTTATATAAGTGTTAGTATTAGTCTAGTATAACCCTAAAAGGGAAACGATTCTAGAGTATAATACCTCTAGCTAATATACTAGAGGTACGTTTTTATAATATAATAATAAAGGAGTTCTATAATCTATTACTTTTATATTAAAGTAAATACTTCTTATAGAATATAACTACCTAATCTATAATAAGGAATTATTAGTAGTTATATAATACTTTAAGGAATAGGAGAAGTTTTTAAATTACTTACGTACTTTATAGTTTATATAGATTATTATAACCTAAAATACTTTACTAAGATATAGAAGCTTTCTAAGTACTAGATAAAATAGGCGGTATTTCTTATCTAGTTTAACTTCTAGTTTAAATATAAGCCGGGTAAGCTTAATATTCTAGCTAATACTTTCTTACGTTATAATTAGGATCTTCTAAAAGAAGCTAATAATAAGTAAATCTAAGAAAGGATTAGCTAACTCTTTAAACTATCTAATTTTAAAGATAGGGTTTATATAGCTTTTATATAAACTAGAAACTAGTATACTAAAGATACTCCTAATAATTAAATAGAAGTAGTTGCTCTAGATAACTTTATATTAAGAGAGGAATCTATAGATAAAGGGAAGTTTATAATCGAGATATCGTATAAGGAGTAGTAAATACTAATAGAAACCTTATAATAAGATACCTAAGAAAAAGATAAGACATATACTATACTTCTCTATACTACTAAAGTAGGGGAGAGAATACTTCTAGAAACCCTCTATTACCTTAAAATTAGCCTATTTAACCTCTTAGTTCTAGAAGATAGATTAATATAAAGAGAACGCGCTTAGGTTTCTAAGAGCAAGTTACTTTATATAAAGCTAATCTAAGAAACTTATAACTCTTACTTAACTAGCTACTCTAGTAAGAATATTATAATTAGGTTAATATTATAGTACTATTTTTAGCCTAGAAGAGTAGCGGATATTAAATACTTTATATAAAATTACTACTCTTATAGTAGAAATATAATTTAGTATTCTAGAAAAAAAAGCCTACTATATTCTCTTCTAGTCTCTAAAAGAGTATAGTTAGAAATTTTAATAGACTATATTATTAACTTACTAAGAACTGTATATAGTAATAAGTATATTCTTATTATTATAGACCGTTTAAGTAAAGAAGTACTCTTTATTACTATCTTAGACCTTAAGAGTTAAATATTAGCTAATAAGTTTATCGAGTATTTTATAGTATATTACAGGCTTTTATAAGTAATAATCTCTAATAGAGAAGAGTAGTTTATATAAGGCGTATAAGTATATATCTACCGAATTCTTAAGATTAAGTAAAGGCTATTAACAGTATACTATCTAGAGACTAATAGAAGTATAGAGCGTATAAACTAGCTACTTAAAAAGCTTCTCTGCTACTATTATAACTACTACTAGGATAACTAGGATCTATAGCTACTACTAGCTTAAATTACTGTTAGTATTAGGGACGCTTCTTTTATAAGAGTTAGCCTATTCTTTTTTACTTATAACTATTACTTAAACTTAGGAGAGTTTATATAACTAGAAGAGAAGCTGCTAATAGAGTAGCCTAAAAACCCTATTTATGTAGTAAAATAGATTATTAGTAAACTAAAAGATTGTGTTAAATTCGTATAAGTAATAATAGTCTATATATAATAGTAGTAGTAAGAAATTTACAATCGTATGAGAGATTTTATACTATAATACTAATCAGGAGATAAAGTTTAGCTTAATATATATAATATTAAAATAGACTCTATAAGAAAAAAGAAGCTCTATAAACTCTATTAATAATATATAGTTATTAAAACTATTAGATAAAATATATACCAACTAAACACCCTATTAGAAATTTATAATATTTTCTATATAATTCTACTTCGCCCTATTACTTAAGACCTGTTATTAAGTTAAATATAAGATAACTATTAACTAGCGCTAATTAGCGTTGGAAACGAAGATAAATAGGAGCTTAAGAAAATCCAAGACGTATAAGTAATTAGTAAAAGAGGAGGCGGTCTAAAATAGTAGTTCCTTTATAAATAGACTAGTTATACTATACTCTTATAAAACAACTAGAGTAACTATAAAAATATAATTGCTCTAGGAGAATTTAAATAGGATATAGGGTAGAACTTTACTAAAGAATTACTTGTCCGTATAACTTAGTACTAGAGGAAGAGGAAGAGGAGGAGGGGAATATTATAAAGGTCCCGGCCTGTAGTTTAGTCCTGTTCCTATAATACTATAATAGTAGTTACTTTTATATAACCCTATATCTGCTTAAACTAAAATAAGTAAATAATATATATCTTACTACCGTATATCTTCTCTTCTCTTTCTCTAGCTTTAATAATAATAGATTCTTATTATATCTAATCCTATTATATCTTTAGACCTTCTTACTATTAGAGCTTTAGTATAAGGTTTAATAGTCTAAATAAACCGCCTTATAGTAGAAACTAGTTAAGTAAGTATCTATAATTTAAGTAAAAGAATATCTAAGATAAATATCCTTCTTATTAATAATTTAGAAGTTTTTCGCGCCTTATACCTCCTTAATAACCCTATAATAGGTATAGTTTAGCTATCCTCTCTACTAGTATTATTAGAGGAGTTTATTATAAGAGTAGTTTTAATAATACTAAGGTAGCGAATTATTAATACATACATAGTTAGTTTTAAAAGTAACATAGCTAATATATCTCACTACCCCTTAATTCTAGAGCATGCTTAAGTAAGCCTCTATTAAGGCAATATATTACAATATTTGCGCATCTGTAACTGCAAAGCGACCATCCTTGAACTATTTCGTCTAGATCCATTATGAACTGCGAAGCCACCCGAACACCCCGATTTCAGTAGTAGAGATGCCGTGCGCGCCCTCAAACACGCGTGAACTGCTAGGCTTACATGAATACTAATTCCTGTATAAGAGGACCTCTAGAATGCATTACCTTGTAGAGCCAGGAGCTTCTGCATATCCTGTCACTACCGAGGCCTCCATAGGCGGGACATAGTGATGCGTAGCGCTCACGCTGCTTTTCGACGAGCGATGTGACCACGCAAACTCTGTTACTTTGCCATTCGGGTCCAGGATCTTGACGATGTCTTCGTGCCTATAAAATGCAGCAAGGTCCAGTGGTGTCCAGCCGTACTCATCTTTAGGACTTGGATGCTTGGCTCGCTGTAGCGCGAGCAGCAAAGCACCCATATCGCCGGAAAAGGCAGCCGAATGGAGCGGAGACCAGCCGTGGGGATCTGCTTTCCCGACGTCGGCCCCAGCATCGATCAAGAGGCGTACCACGTCAGTGTTACCGGCTTCGATGGCGCACTGTAGCAAACTGATTCCGCGATGTGTATAATTTACGTCGAGCCCGTTGTCAAGGACCTGCTTGACGCCCGCGTACTGGCCCTCCCAGATAGCATGCCAGACTGGGTGTGGCGCGCCGCTGTTCGAGTCAATAGAATCGAATTTGGCGCCGAAGTCTTGGAGCGCCTGCATCACTGAGGGATTGCCCCACCTGATGGCGAGCTCAACGAGTGTCTTGCCATTGGCGTCAACTATGTCGTGGGTGCAGCCGTTTTCTAGGAGGAAGCGAACTGAGTCAGCCTTTCCGGCGCTGGCGGCCATCATCAGGGGAGTGTAGCCGGCGATGTTCTCACACGTGCGGACGTCTACCTTCTTCTCGACAAGATGTTTTAAGATAGCAATGCTTCCAGATTCTGCCGCCAGATGCGCTGGTGTGTTCCCTTTTTTGCCGGAGACTGTGATGTTGCAACCCAGGTCGTAAGCGGCTTTCCAGAGCAGCGCGGCAGAATCTCCTTTTCGAGCTACCTTATGAGCAATGCGATCCAAGTCGTTGTCCACCGCGTCGATGTCGGCGCCTTTGCCATGCAGATACTCGAGGACATCAATGCCCTGAGAATTAACTATGCAGAGCAGCGGCGTCAACCTCTCACTCGATAAGGCGTTGACGTTTGCTCCTTTCTCTACCAGAATCTTGGTAGCCGCTTGATCGCACTCTTGAGCGGCGATATGGAGTGCAGTAAATCCTTGTCTGTCGACTGCGTGTATATTCGCGTTGTTCTCTAGAAGCCATTTCATAGTTGCATATTGCTTTCCCTTGATAGCATGGAAAATGACCGTTTGACCTTTGCCGTCGCGAGCTTCCATACTACTTCCTTTCTCATGAAGCTGCTTAATCATGCTGATGTCTCCCGTCCGAGCGCTAAAATGCAAGGTCTGAATGTTAACGGTATCCTGCCGGCTGATGTGTTTGCCACCTTTAAGTAGAAGATTTATTGTGTCCTCGTCGTTGCCATCGAGGGCATAGTCCAGCGGAGTACGACCTTCTGCGTCTTTATCGTTCAAATCCATTCCCTTGCTAGCGAGTTTCTCGACTACCGAGGCCTGCCCATATTTCGCAGCCCAATGAAGCAACGTCGCATTATTCTCATCTCTATACTCCTCAAAGTGCTCTGACTCGACTAAGTACTTTGCAGCATCTCCATGTCCATTCTTGATCGCCATCATGATAGCTTCACCGGAAGATAAAGACGCAGACGTCTTCGTTTTATCCCGTTTCAAGTCTTGAAGGAGCTTGTGGATAACGTCTGTTCGGCCGGAACTTGCAGCCCACTTCAAGACCGTTGCAAACTCATCTTTCGGATCTAGCTCCTGATTTTCAAGATCGATGACGGGCTTGTAATTCTTTTTGCTGCGCTGGGGCAATACTTTGCTCAGTTTCTCCCAGAGAAGGATCAGCACTATAAATGGAGCCGAGGCAACCATCACAGCCAGATTTGTCGCCCGCCTTCTCGAACGCAATAATGTATAACCCCCCATAGCAATGCACATAACTACTAATGAAGTATACAGATAGTATAGCCATGAGGGGTCGTCGCTGAAGAGGTCCACGTTCATGCCAAAAATGCCCTGTCTGCTGATTAGTAACAACTCAGGCTTTCGTTAAAGAGGGCAAGTTACCGCTGCAAAAATGAGAGGCAAAAATATGAACTATACAGCCTGTTAGCCGGTCGCAGTGGTCTTGCATCAAGCATGCATACGGTGATCCATGACAGTCTTCGAATACTGTCATTCTGCTCGCGCGAACGATATCCCTCGTCGATGCTAATCAGATTGGTCACTCGCTGGATGAGGCTATCGGTCTCTTTGATTAGATCTGTGCAAATTCGAAAGTCAATGTTCTTGAACTGCTGCCGATACCCGCTGCATGCAGCCATGATCTCCCAGTAATCGACGCGCCCTTCAGTCCACCTCGGATCGGCATGGATATTCTCGAGGGGTTCTAGGCTTACTAGCTGATTCTGAAGTACTCGACGAAATTCTTCCCAGCGCTGAGCCGCACTGACAAGGTTTCTAACGATGTTGCGATCTGTTTCCAAGCGTTCTTGAAGGACTTCGAATCTCTTCAACGTAGTTAGACTTCACCCGGTTAAGTCAAATTTCTCACTTACGAATGAGTCCAGGAAGCGTGATGATGCTGTAAGAAGTGCATCCCAATTCGTTAAAATGACTTCAAGTTGAGAAAGCAGATAGTCTAGTGGAGCGGATCTCAATCTGGTCGAATTCTCGTAGTTTTGATACATCAAGGCATCATAGGCGAACTCTGTAGTTTCAACGCGCCGGGAGCGGAAGCGGAAAATCTGCAGATTCCAATCTGCCATGAGGAACTTTTCCTCTCTGGGGCTTGGTGAGCGCGCAGACCTGATAATACAAGAAACATGCAACATACTCGTCTCCGGAGGAGATGATGATCGCGTCGGACGTAGCGTCGACCTTCGGCTGCTTAGTCGACGACGGCAAGATATCTTGTTGCAAATAAAATTGGAGGTTGCGGTGCAGGGCCCAATGGCCGCAGATCTCGCCCTTCGCGCATCTTTGGCACTTGCATGAGCCCGCATCAGGCTTGTTCGTCTTTGCGAAATCGTTAAAGAGACCGTACGGGAACAGCGAGTAGCGCGGGAAGTCGAAGTGCTCAAACAGCGTCATCAACAAAGTGGTAGGGCATTTTGGCCCGTACATGAACAGCCGGCATCCTTGATCGTTCTCCGCCTCGGGAAACATCTTAGTGTAGCGACTGAGCGTCTCCGCAGTGGCAAAAGACTTAGGGTCGTCGCCATCCTGAATGAAGACTGTTGCGAGGACATCTGCCTTGGATGTGTGCTTTGGTGTGCTTTGCGTGGGGACTAAGGAGAAGTACGGCGTCTGCTGCTGCGGTATTGCTTGTGGAGGTGCACCATAAGTATACGATGGTCCTGATTGGTAAGTCCGCGGCTGCGGCAGGGATGAGTACTGCGATGCGCCATTCGAAGGACCTGCAGAAGCTGATGGGTACGAATATGCGTTCTGGGGTGGTAGTGCATAAGGCGATGAGTATGTATTCTGAGGCACTGCTGCCTGTGGCAACGATTGTGAATATGGGATCGCTGGGGGCGGCGGGTACGGCTGCTGCGGCACGCTCGCGTTCTGAGGTAGCGTCGTTCCTGCGCCTGGCGGAGGCGCACCTGCATAGTACTGATTGGAAAAGTCAAGTGGGTATGGTGCTGACGTGCTTTGGCCTGGTAGAAGCGCATAGGCATAGTTCTGGCTGGAAGTGAGTGGAGCTGGCGCTGACGAGCTCTGACCTGAAGGCGGCAGCGGTGGTGCTGAGGCCATGGCAGAGTTATCGCAGTACCTCGTGCGAGACAGCAACACCGAGGCTCATGGCCGCGAAGTCGCTGGAGGGGGCCGTTCATTTATGTCCTTCGAACGAGTCCAGCTGAGGGCTTTAGCTCTTTTGGTAAGGGACCTCGCATGGTATGATGATCGTTGGTTCAGCCACAGTGTACAAGTACCCAATACATTGGTGGCTTGCTCTTGGCAAGCGCGTAAGTCTATAAATAGTTATAACATAAAGCACCACCGAGCCGGCCACCCCAACGAGCGGCCCGTCAGCTGTGGTGAGGTGCCTTGGGGTATTATGCGGGGGCTGTGACGCCAGGCGTGTGCGGCACTGTGTCGTTGCTTGAATTCAGCACGGCACATCCTAGAGGCCTTAGAACAGTCACAATCATTTAATTTACTGTCCTGTTTGCTACCGTCTCTATTTCACAGCGGGGGCCCGCAGATCAAGAAGATTATATTCTGTCCTATTTTGCTACAGCGAAGCTTCACGCACCACTACTCACGTGACCATGGCTGACAATTCCCCACTTGAGTCTTGCTAGGAGTAGACGAACGCCTCGATCAAGCTAGCGGGGAGGGCGGCCGACCCGTTCCTGCCCTACCCTTGCGCTTTAGGCGGGAAACAATTTTCACTGCAATCTTTAGCGTAGAAGAAGAGCTACTGCTGCCTAGAGTCCGAACGAACGCCCCGATCACGCTAGCAGGGAGGACAGCTAACCTGCTCCGGCCACACTTTTGTGGGGAGTCCGGGATACTTTTGTGGGGGGTGCGTGAAAACTTCTGAATTGTTGATAAGGAGGATATTCATCTCGGACATTCTTTTACTCGAACTGCGGACACTCGCTTAGCTAGTTCCCGCTGCAAGGCGGTCCGCCCGGACCACCGAACCTTGTGCCGAAGCCCCGATAGCGACGTCAGATTCTGACCACAACCCATCGACACCACCCCCTGCGCCAGCAAAACGTACCAGGAGGCGGACAATAAAGGCACCTGATATACTGCAGCAGCCCCCGACAACGAGGGCAACAGCGAGCCGATCCATACAGGCTAAGCGCAGAGCTATAGTACTGCTATTACCACAGAACGAGGAACCTAATGGCACACAGCAACATCTAGAGCAACATGAACTACCGCTACCTCACACTAGGGGTGTATCGACCTCTTCTCGACAAGCTCTTAATGGCGGTAGTACCGGGATAGGGGAGCTAGCTGAACTTATTGCGAGCCTGAAACAGACGATAGTACAATAAAACAATATTATTGCGAACCAGAACAAGATTATTAAAGACATTTAAAGCGACCGCGCAACATTCCGAGCAGAACAACAGAATCTTAAAGACCAGATTGTAGAGCTACGTGAAACTATATGCTCTCTTTACCCGCAGCTTAACACCCATTCGACTGAAACGCTGTTAAGACATATATAGGCTGCAGTCGCAGCCAGCGGACAGCAGGTAGGATTAGGTACAAGGCCTTCAAGGTCGACGAATAGAGGAAGGGTCGACAAGGAGAATGAACGACAGCTAGTGATTGATGTTAGCCAGATAAGAG
>ML986772.1:41431-75959 GCA_010094045.1 Lojkania enalia
AGAGGCGGCTAAGCAGGCGATCCAGCAAAGTATAAATGGGGTTGAAAGTCTCGTAGGAACGACGGTAAAAGACTTCCGTGTGTGGCGAGCGAATAACAATACAAGCGTGATTAAGTTCTCAGTTGATAAGAATAAGGAGGCGGCGGTCCGGCAGGCAACAGTAGACTGGCTTAAACCAACCCTACCAGGTGCAAGGCTAGTAGGACCTAAGTGGTATCCGATAAAAGTAGACTGGATTAAGGTAGCTTTAGCTATGGATGTAGAGAGTGGTAAAGTAAGCAGGTCAGCAATGGAACGATTCGGCACAGAAAACGGAGTGGAGGTATACACGATGCGATGGCTAGGGCAACCAAGGCCTAGAGGACAGCATGCGTCAGCAGTAGTCAAGGTAGCAACAAAGGAGGAGGCTGAGAAGCTACTAAAGTCAGACAGCGTGACGTTTAGAGGAGGGGGTATTATAGTATCGCAATTCGAGGAGCGACGCACACCAGTAGCCTACTATAAGTGTAGGAGGTTTAGACACAGAGTAAGGGACTATATACGATAAGAGGCATGCGATATGTGCGGGCAAGAAGGGCACTTATATTATAAGACGGTTAACCTGCGATGCGTTAACTGCCAAGGCCCGCATCGAGCATCACACCGAGAATGCCCAGAATTTAGGAAAGAGATAGACAGGATCCTTACACGTCAACGCTATAAATAGAGAACTCCGGATCCTTCAGGCAAATATAAAAAGAACTAGAGAAGCGCAGCACGCGCTTTATAATAATATAATACTAGCCAACTTTTACTTCATTCTAGGGCAGGAACCTAGATGCTTTCTGGAAGAGGGAAAAGTGGTGCTGCATGGCACGAATCCACGCTAGACGATATATATACCGTATAGCAGATAAGAAGGACAGTACCTAGTCCGAATGTGCATCTAGGCATCGAAAGATATTAAGGCTATATAGTTATATATAGACTCGGTAGATATTACAGCTGTGCGAGTATATATAAGCGGAAGGAAACTAATAATAGTATCGGTATATATTCCAGACATATCTTCGTCAACAAAAACTAGAGAGGAGAACCTAGAGGAACTCAGCAGCAGGCTGCAGGCAATCAACAGGCTAGTACAGTAGGAGCAACTATACGACCCGCATACGGAGGTAGTAGTTACTAGCGACTTTAACCGACACAACCTACTATAGGGAGGAAGTTATATCGATAGTATAGTAAGCTAAGAGGATAGTGCGCCAATTATTAACTTTATAGCAGAGCTATTACTATAGAGCCTTCTGCCGGTAGGACTAACTATATTTATTAGTAATGCGGGACGCTCATCGACTATTAACCTAATACTTATAACAGCCGGGTTAGCGGGGGACCTAGTTAAGTGCTCGATCTGGGAATATAAATATAGGTTAGACTATAAGGCTATACAGACGCGCTTCCACATAGATATAGACGAGAAAGAAGGCTAGGAGAAGCTGCTGTTTAAAAACGCGCCATAGGACAAGATTTGATAGACGGTTAAGTAAGAGAAGATAGCAGGCTTTCTAGCAGAAGATATTAAGAAGATAGCTAGCCAGCTTACACAGTGGGCGACTAAGGCGGTAGAGATGTACTATCCGAGGGCGAGACCGTCGCGGTATATAAAGCGATGGTAGAGTGAGGACCTCACGGCGCTGAGAAAGTTGTATACATACTAGAGAAACAGAGCATGTACGATGCGGCGGTAAGGAAGAGAGGATGTAGAACTATATAATACAGCGACGAGAGCGAAAAGACTCTTCTATAGGATAATCCGACGGCACCGCAAGTAATACTAGGAAGTATTCCTTAATAACAATAATAATGTGTAGAAAGCAGCTAAATATCTGGACTCCCAGGTAAGTAGCTTATTTGCTAGAATACTACCAATCCAAAAGACTAGCTAAGAGGGAGGAATTGCTACAGAGGATGAAGAGATAGGATAAGAGCTACTCTATGCATTCTTCCCTAGCCCACCGCTATACGAGTATGAGGAGACGCTGATAATATACAATCAACTCTACTGTAAGCCGATAGCTAAGTATAAGGTAAAAGTAGCCGTCTTTAGAGCAAACCTAGATAAGGCGCTAGGAAGAGACAGCCTACCAGCAAGAGTATAGAGAGAGCTGTAGCCGGTCCTAGGTAATAAGATTATACAGCTATTCTCGAGATCTCTTAAACTAGAAAAGATACTAAAGGAGTAGAAGGTTATAAAAATTATACCGCTGCAGAAGCTAAATAGAAAAGACTATATAATAGCTAATAACTACCGGCCAATCTTACTACTACTAACGCTGGGCAAGGCGCTCGAGTCGCTGGTAGCTGAAAGGATAGTATACCTAGTAGAGGAGTACAGTCTCTTACCTAAGACACACTTTAGCGCGCGGAAGTAGAGGTTAATAATATATATATTATTATACCTCTGCGAGGATATATTTAAGGCTTAGCAAGAAAAGAAGACGCTATTACTAGTTTCGTTCGATGTTAAGGGAGTATATAATAATGTGGCTACCGAGCTAGAGATTAGAAGATTACGGCAGCGACAGATCCCGGAGAAAATTGTACAGTAGGTATAGGACTTCTATATAGAATAATAAGTATATATTCTTATTAACAGTAGGATAATAGAAGTACAGAGTCTTCCGTAAGCAGGTCTTCCGCAAGAATCCGCGCTTGCTCCTATTCTTTTCCTCTTTTTTAACGCAGACCTAGTGCAGAGCG
Source organism: Lojkania enalia (assembly GCA_010094045.1). Classification (NCBI taxonomy): domain Eukaryota; kingdom Fungi; phylum Ascomycota; class Dothideomycetes; order Pleosporales; genus Lojkania; species Lojkania enalia. Next base: position 44,171 of record ML986772.1, read on the forward strand.
CTCTATAATACAGCAGCTTAATAGCGTTTATCGACGACTACTCAGCATGGGTTATAGGACGGTCAGCTGAGGAAAATACACGGATTATCCAGGACGAAGTAATTCCGAAGTTGGAGAAGTAGGAGCGTACTAGCAGAGCCCAGTTTAAGGCAACTAAGACGAGTTTTATTTACCTTACGCGATATAAAGCGGCAGGTAGGGATAGTACGATACTGCTGTAGTTTAAAGGAAAGGAGATTGTACTAAAAGATAAAGTTAAGCTACTAGGCGTTATACTAGACAAGAAGCTAAGGTTTAAGGTCCACCTAGCAGACAAAGCAGGTAAAGCGATAAAAGTAGCGCTAGTACTACGCAGGATGAAGGAACTGCAACCTAAAGTAGTTAAGCAGCTGGCGTAGAGTGTAGTACTACCGGTAGCGGACTACGTATTGCTAGTATAGTACCTAATCGCGACGTATAATATAAAGTAGCTCCTCCTATAGTTATAGAGGATTACGGCGTAAGCAGTAATTAGAGGATTCCGTATAGTAGCCCTAGCTGTGGCAGAGGTAGAGGCAGGCCTGCTCCCTATAGAACAGAGACTAAGGAAGCAAACAATTGCATTCTGGGTCTCAATCTATAAGCTGGGTTAGTTACATCCCTACTGGATGCTTAAGCGACAATGACTATGTATAAAGTATCGATCCCTGCTTATAAGGGTAGTAGAGATGTATATAGACGTCCGGATAGATATAGTACTTAAAGTTAAGCCATATACATGCCCGCTGTAGGTAGAGCGACCTGAGGTAGTAATATATAAGAACGAAGAGCGGGCACGAGCTGTTGTAGGAGACTACCAGCTAGGACAGGTAGATATATATATAGACGCATCAGTACAGAACAGTAGGGTAGGTATTAGAGTATACGCTAGACCATCGTAAATTTATATCTCGAAGATAGTAGTAAGCTTAGATTAGGCGGACGTATACCTGACCGAACTACTAGCAATTAGTAAAGCTGCTAACTGGCCGTAGGGCCCGTTATATATAGCCCTCGATAGAGACGGTTGGCCTATACCAGTATTAAGCATTAGGATCTTTTCTAACTCATAATTAGCGCTCCTATTAGTGCGTAGTTAGTAAGCTAGCGCGTATTAAGTTACTGTAATAGAGATTATTAAAAAACTTTAGATGACCAACGTTATGCTATATTAGATCCCAGGACATATAGGGATCGAGGGAAACGAGCAGGCAGACAGACTGGCGAAGAAAGTAACGAGAGAAGAAAGCGAGTAGCTACTACAGCGAGATAAAGTACTATAGTATCTAATGCGGTTAGTACTGGAAAGAGCCAACGTGATAATAGGACCGCCCCCACTAAAATGGGAAGAGAAGGGAAAGTTCACGCGGAAGATTAATACGGCATTTCATCTAGGCAAGTCAGTAGAGATATACTAACAGCTAAACAGCAACGAGGCGGCTATTATTACGCAGCTACGGACGGGTAAGACGTTCCTTAACAAGTATCTCTATAAGATCAAGGCTGTAGATACTGCGGTATACGAGTATAGATATAAAGAGTTAATAGCACACTTTCTCTTCTTGTGTAGAAGGTGGAGACAGTAAAGAGCTAAGCTATAATAGCAGCACGGACAGCGGTTTAGCGAGCTATTATATGTGCTGGGAGGGTACTCGAGCAGATAAGAGGGAAGCGGGCAGAGTATAGACAGACCGATTTAGTACTAGAAGCTGGATATAGAAGTAGTAAGGGCGACGATTGAATTTGCAAAGAGTATAGGGCGGCTATAACCAAAGGTATAAGATAAAGCAAGTAGAGATGAAGGGGAAGTAGATAAGCGGAGGCAGCTGAGGGTTTCCTCTTCTGCCTCGTAGGCGTAGAATAATAAGCTGTCTATAAACGCGCCTCGGCCAGTGTGCTGCCGATTAAGAGGCGTATAACGCCGGAAATACCCTATAGACGCGAGGCTATAACTAGCTATACAGCTTATCCTGTATATAGTAGTATATTACTTTCCTTTTCTTTCCTTTGTTAAGTATAGGGTTAGGTATTAGATAAGCAGGTCTTATAGTTGGCTTTTGAAATGGAGCAGGCATAAGGAAGTATAATATATATAGCTGGCGCTTTGTAACAGCCTATACCTATAGGGTGCATGGCTATAATAGAATATATACACACACACACATATACGTAGGAAGTCCGGAGCTATATATATATAGAGGATATTTATCTTAGATATTCTTTTACTCGAACCGCGGACACTCGCTTAGCTAGTTCCTATTATAAGGTAGTCCGCCTAGACTACTGAACCTTATGCCGAAGCCCCGATAGTAACGTTAGATTCTAACTACAACCTATTAATACCACCTCCTACGCCAGCAAAATATACTAGGAGGTAGATAATAAAGGCACCTAATATACTGCAGCAGCCCCTAACAACGAGGATAATAGTAAGCCGATCTATATAGGCTAAGTATAGAGCTATAGTACTACTGTTACCGTAGAACGAGGAACCTAATAGTATATAGCAACATCTAGAGCAATATAAACTACTGCTACCTTATACTAAGGGTATATCAACCTCTTCTCGACAAGCTCTTAATAGCGGTAGTACCGGAATAGGAGAGCTAGCTGAACTTATTGCAAGCCTAAAACAGATGATAGTATAATAAAACAATATTATTGCGAACTAGAATAAGATTATTAAAGATATTTAAAGCGACCGCGTAACATTCTGAGTAGAATAATAGAATCTTAAAGACTAGATCGTAGAGCTACGTGAAACTATATACTCTCTTTAAACGCAGCTTAATACCCGTTTAACCGAAGCGCTGTTAAGATATATATAGGCGGTAGTCGCAGCCAGCGGACAGCAGGTAGGATTAGATACAAGGCCTTTAAGGTCGACGAATAGAGGAAGGGTTGACAAGGAGAATAAACGACAGCTAGTAATTGATGTTAGCCAGATAAGAGACGATATAACAGAGAAGGTAGTAACTACAGAGGCGGCTAAACAGGCGATCCAGCAAAGTATAAATAGGGTTAAAAGTCTCGTAAGAACGATAGTAAAAGACTTCCGTGTATGGCGAGCGAATAACAATACAAGCGTAATTAAGTTCTCGGTTAATAAGAATAAGGAGGCGGCGGTCTAGCAGGCAATAGTAGACTGGCTTAAACTAACCCTACCAGGTACAAGGCTAGTAGGACCTAAGTAGTATCTAATAAAAGTAGACTAGATTGAGGTAGCTTTAGCTATAGATATAGAGAGTAGTAAAGTAAACAGGTCAGCAATAGAACAATTCGGCACAGAAAACGGAGTAGAGGTATACATAATACGATGGCTAGGGCAACTAAGGCCTAGAGGATAGTATACATCAGCAGTAGTTAAGGTAGCAATAAAGGAGGAGGCTGAGAAGCTACTAAAGTCAGATAGTATAACGTTTAGAGGAGGGGGCATTATAGTATCGCAATTCGAGGAGCGACGTATACTAGTAGCCTACTATAAGTATAGGAGGTTTAGATACAGAGTAAGGGACTGTATATAATAAGAGGTATGCGATATATACGGGCAAGAAGAGTACTTATATTATAAGATAGTTAACCTGTGATATATTAACTACTAAAGCCCGTATTAAGTATTATACTAAAAATGCCCAGAATTTAGGAAAGAGATAGGTAGGATCCTTACACGTTAATACTATAAATAGAGAACTCCGGATCCTTTAGATAAATATAAAAAGAACTAGGGAAGCGCAGCACGCGCTTTATAATAATATAATACTAGCCAACTTTTACTTTATTCTAGAGCAGGAACCTGGATACTTTCTAGAAGAGGGAGAAGTAGTACTATATAGTACAAATCCACGCTGGACGATATATATACCGTATAATAGATAAGAAGGATAGTACCTAGTCCGAACGTGTATCTGGGCATCGAAAGATATTAAGGCCATATAGTTATATATAGATTTAATAGATATTACAGCTGTGCGAGTATATATAAGCAGAAGGAAACTAATAATAGTATCGGTATATATTCTAGACATGTCTTTATTAACGAGAACTAGAGAGGAGAACCTAGAGGAACTTAGTAGCAGGCTGCAGGCAATCGACAGGCTGGTATAGTAGGAGCGACTATACGACCTATATACGGAGGTAGTAGTTACTAGCGACTTTAACCAACATAACCTACTGTAGGGAGGAAGTTATATCGATAATACAGCAAGCTAAGAGGATAGTACACTAATTATTAACTTTATAGTAGAGCTATTATTATAGAGCCTTCTACTAGTAGAACTAACTACATTTGTTAGTAATACAGGACGCTCGTCGACTATTAACCTAATACTTATAACAGCCGGGTTAGCAGGAGACCTAGTTAAGTACTCGATCTAGGAATATAAGTATAAGTTAGACTATAAGGCTATATAGACGCGCTTTTACATAGATATAGAAAAGAAAAAAGGCTAGGAGAAGCTGCTGTTTAAGAACGCGCCGTAGAACAAGATTCGACAAACGGTTAAGTAAGAGAAGAAAGCAGGCTTTCTAGTAGAAGACATCGAGGAGATAGCTAACCGGCTTATATAGTAGGCGACTAAGGCGGTAGAGATATACTATCTAAGGGCGAGACCGTCGCGGTATATAAAGTAATAGTAGAGTAAGGACCTCACAGCGCTGAGAAAGTTATATATATACTGGAGAAATAGAGCATGTACGATGCAGCAGTAAGGAAGAGAGGATGTAGAACTATATAATACAGCAACGAGAGCGAAAAGACTCTTCTATAGAATAATCCGACGGCACCGCAAGTAATACTAGAAAGCATTTCTTAATAATAATAATAATATGTAGAAGGCAGCTAAATATCTAGACTCTCAGGCAAGTAGCTTATTTACTAGAATACCACCAATCTAAAAGACTAGCTAAGAGGGAGGAATTACTACAGAGGATAAAGAGATAGGATAAGAGCTACTCTATATATTCTTCTCTAGCCCGCCGCTGTGCGAGTATAAGAAAACGCCGATAATATATAATCAACTCTACTGCGAGCCGATAGCTAAGTATAAGGTAAAAGTAGCCGTCTTTAGAGCAAACCTAGATAAGGCGCTAGAAAGAGACGGCCTACTAGTAAGAGTATAGAGAGAGCTGTAGCCGGTCCTAGGTAAAGAGATTATACAGCTATTCGCGAGATCTCTCGAACTAGGAAAGATACTAAAAGAGTAGAAGGTTATAAAGATTGTACTACTACAGAAGCTAAATAGAAAAGACTATATAATAGCTAACAACTACTAGCTAATCTTACTACTACTAACGCTGGGTAAGGCGCTCGAGTTACTGGTAGCTGAGAGGATAGTATACCTAGTAGAGGAGTATAATCTCTTACCTAAGATATACTTTAGCGCGCGGAAGTAGAGGGTAATAATATATACGCTATCGTACCTCTATAAGAATATATTTAAGGCTTAGCGTAGAAAGAAGATGCTATTACTAGTTTCGTTCGACGTTAAGGGAGTATATAATAATATAGCTACCGAGCTAGAGATTAGAAGATTGCAGCAGCAACAGATCCTGGAGAAGATTGTATAGTAGGTATAGAACTTCTATATAGAACGACAAGCATGTATTCTTATCAACAGCAGGATAATAGAAGTATAGAGTCTTCCGCAGGTAGGTCTTTTACAAGGATCTATGCTTACTTCTATTCTTTTCCTCTTCTTCAACGTAGACCTAGTACAGAGTACTCTACAATACAGCAGCTTAATAGCGTTTGTCGACGACTACTCAGCATAGGTTATAGAATAGTTAGCTAAGGAAAATACACGGATTATCCAGGACGAAGTAATTCCGATATTAGAGAAGTAGGAGCGTACTAGCGGAGCCCAGTTTAAGGCAACTAAGACGAGTTTTATTTACCTTATACGATATAAAGCGGTAGGTAGAGATAGTATAATACTACTGCAGTTTAAAGGAAAGGAGATTATACTAAAAGATAAAGTCAAGCTACTAGGCGTTATACTAGATAAGGAGCTGAGGTTTAAGGTCCACCTAGCAGATAAAGTAGGTAAAGCGATAAAAGTAGCGCTAGTGCTACGCAGGATAAAGGGACTATAACCTAAAGCAGTTAAGCAGCTAGTATAGAATACGGTACTACTGGTAGTAGACTATATATTACTAGTATAGTACCTAATCGCGACGTATAATATAAAGTAGCTCCTCTTATAGTTGTAGAGGATTACAGCGCAGGTAGTAATTAGAGGATTCCGTATAGTAGCCCTGTCCGTAGTAGAGGTAGAGGCAGGCCTGCTCTCTATAGAATAGAGATTAAAGAAGTAAACAATTGTATTCTAGGTCTCAATCTATAAACTAGGTTAGTTATATCCCTACTAGATGCTTAAGCGACAACGACTATACACAAAGTATTAATCCCTACTTATAAAGGTAGTAGAGATATATGCAGACGTCTGGATAGATATAGTATTTAAAGTTAAGCTATATATATACCCGCCGTAGGTAGAGCAACCTAAGGTAGTAATATATAAGAATAAAGAATAGGTACGAGCTGTTACAGGAGACTACCAGCTAGGATAGGTAGATATATATATAGACGCATCAGTACGGAATAGTAGGGTAAGTATTAGAGTATATACTAGACTATCACAAATTTACATCTCGAAGATAGTAGCAAGCTTAGACTAGGCGGACGCACACCTAACCGAACTGCTAGTAATTAGTAAAGCTGCTAACTAGCTGTAGAGCCTATTATACGTAGCCCTCGATAGAGACGGTCGGCCTATACCGGTATTAAGTATTAGGATCTTCTCTAACTTACAATTAGCGCTCCTATTAGTACGTAGTTAGTAAGCTAGCGCGTATTAAGTTACTGTAATAGAGATTATTAAGAAACTTTGGATAACCAACGCTACACTATATTAGATCCCAGGATATATAGGGATCGAGAGAAATAAGCAGGTAGATAGACTGGCGAAGGAAGTAATAAGAGAAGAAAGCGAGTAGCTACTACAGTAAGATAGAGTACTATAGTATCTAATGCGGTTAGCACTAGAAAGAGCTAACGTGATAATAGGACCGCCCCTACTAAAGTAGGAAGAGAAGGGAAAGTTTATGCGGAAGATTAATGCAGCATTCTATCTAGGCAAGTTAGTAGAGATATACTAACAGCTAAACAGTAATAAGGTAGCTATTATTACGCAGCTACGGACGGGTAAGATGTTCTTTAATAAGTATCTCTATAAGATTAAGGCTGTAGATACCGCAGTATACGAGTATAGATATAAAGAGTTAATAGCATACTTTCTCTTCTCGTATAGAAGGTAGAGATAGTAAAGAGCTAAGCTATAATAGCAGCACGGACAGCGGTTTGGCGAGTTATTATACGCGCTGGGAGGGTACTTAAGTAGATAAGAGGGAAGTAAGCAGAGTATAGACGGACCAATTCAGCACTAGAAGCTAGATATAGAAGTAGTTAGGGCGACGATTGAATTTGCAAAGAGTATAGGGCAGCTACAACCAAAGGTATAAGATAAAGCAAGTAGAGATGAAGGGGAAGTAGATAAGCGGAGGCAGCTAAGGGTCTCCTCTTCTGCCTCGTAGGCGTAGAATGATAAGCTGTCTATAAACGCGCCTCGGCCAGTACGCTGCCGATTAAGAGGCGTATAACGCCGGAAATACCCTACGGATGCAAGGCTATAACTAGCTATACAGCTTATCCTGCATACGGTAGTATATTACTTTCCTTTTCTTTTCTTTGTTAAGTATAGGGTTAGGTATTAGATAAGCAGGTCTTATAGTTAGCTTTTAAAATGGAGCAGGCATAAGGAAGTATAATATATATAGCTAGCGCTTTATAACGGCTCATACCTATAGGGTATATAGCTATAATAGAACATATACACACACACAGTAGAGAGTCTAGATACTTTTATAGGGAGGCGTTAATAAGGAGGATATTTATCTTAGACATTCTTTTACTCGAACCGCGGATACTCGCTTAACTAGTTCCTACTATAAGGCGGTCCGCCTAGACTACTAAACCTTATACCGAAGCCCTAATAGCAACGTTAGATTCTAACTACAATCTATTAACACCACCCTCTGCGCTAGTAGAATATACTAGGAGGCGAATAATAAAGGTACCTAATATACTGCAGCAGCCCCTAATAATAAGAGTAATAGTAAGCTAATCTATATAGGCTAAACATAGAGCTATAGTACTGCTATTACCGCAGAACGAGAAACCTAATAGTATATAGTAACATCCAGAGCAACATAAACTACTACTACCTTATACTAAGCGTGTATCGACCTCTTCTTAATAAGCTCTTAATAGCAGTAGTACCAGGATAGAGGAGCTAGCTGAACTTATTGCGAGCCTAAAACAGATGATAGTATAATAAAACAATATTATTGCGAACTAGAACAAGATTATTAAAGATATTTAAAGTAACCGCACAATATTCTAAGTAGAATAATAGAATCTTAAAGACTAGATTATAGAGCTACGTAAAACTATATACTCTCTTTAAATGTAGTTTAACACCCATTTAACCAAAACGCTGTTAAGATATATATAGGCTATAGTTGTAGCTAGTGGATAGCAGGCAGGATTAGATACAAGGCCTTTAAGGTCGACGAATAGAGGAAGGGTCGATAAGGAGAATGAACGACAGCTAGTAATTGATGTTAGCCAGATAAGAGACGATATAACGGAGAAGGTAGCAACTATAGAGGCGGCTAAACAGGCGATCTAGCAAAGTATAAATGGGGTTAAAAGTCTTGTAGAAACGATAGTAAAAGACTTCCGTGTATAGCGAGTGAATAATAATATAAGCGTGATTAAGTTCTTGGTTAATAAGAATAAGGAGGCAGCGGTCCGGTAGGCAATAGTAGACTGGCTTAAACCAACCCTACCGGGTGCAAGGCTAGTAGGACCTAAGTAGTATCCGATAAAAGTAGACTAGATTAAGGTAGCTTTAGCTATAGATATAGAGAGTAGTAAAGTAAGTAGGTTAGCAATAGAACGATTCGGCATAGAAAACGGAGTAGAGGTATATATAATGCGATGGCTAGAGCAATTAAGGCCTAGAAGATAGTATATATTAGTAGTAGTTAAGGTAGTAATAAAGGAGGAGGCTAAGAAGCTATTAAAGTCAGACAGCGTAACGTTTAGAAGAGAGGGTATTATAGTATTATAATTCGAGGAGCGACGTACGCTAGTAACCTATTATAAGTATAGGAGGTTTAGATATAGAGTAAGGAACTATATACGATAAGAGGCATGCGATATATATAGGTAAGAAGGGTACTTATATTATAAGACAGTTAACCTATAATACGTTAACTACCAAGGCCCGCATTAAGTATTATACTAAGAATACTTAGAATTTAGGAAAGAGATAGACAGGATCCTTATACGTTAATACTATAAATAGAGAACTTCGGATCCTTCAGGCAAATATAAAAAGAACTAGAAAAGTATAGCACGCGCTTTATAATAATATAATACTAGCTAACTTTTACTTTATTCTAGGGCAGGAACCTGGATACTTTCTAGAAGAGGGAAAAGTAGTACTATATAGTACAAATCCATGCTGGATAATATATATACTATATAGTAGATAAGAAGAATAGTATCTAGTCTAAACGTATATCTAGGCATTAAAAGATATTAAGGCTATACAGTTATATATAGACTTAGTAAATATTATAGTTATACGAGTATATATAAGTAGAAGAAAACTAATAATAGTATTAATATATATTCTAGATATGTCTTTATTAATAAGAACTAGAGAGGAGAACTTAAAGGAACTTAGTAGCAGGCTGCAGGCAATCGACAAGCTGGTATAGTAGAAGTAACTATATAACCCGTATATAGAGGTAGTAGTTACTAGTAACTTTAACCGATATAACCTACTATAGGGAGGAAGTTATATTAATAGTATAGTAAGCTAAAAGGATAGTACGCCAATTATTAACTTTATAGTAGAGCTATTATTATAGAGCCTTCTACTAATAGAACTAACTACATTTATTAGTAATACGGGACGCTCATCAACTATTAACCTAATACTTATAATAGCTGGGTTAGTAGGGGACCTAGTTAAGTACTCGATCTGAGAATATAAGTATAGATTAAACTATAGAGCTATATAGACGCACTTCTATATAGATATAGAAAAGAAAGAAGGCTAGAAGAAGCTGCTGTTTAAGAACGCGCTATAGGATAAGATTCGATAAATAGTTAAGTAAGAGAAGAAAGTAGGCTTTCTAGTAGAAGATATTAAGGAGATAGCTAGCCGGCTTATACAGTAGGTGACTAAGGCGGTAGAGATATACTATCTAAGGGCGAGACCGTCGCGGTATATAAAGTAATAGTAGAGTAAGGACCTCACGGCGCTGAGAAAGTCATATATATACTGGAGAAACAGAGTATATATAATGCGGCGGTAAGGAAGAGAGGATGTAGAACTGCATAATACAGTAATAAGAGTAAAAAGACTCTTCTATAGGATAATCTAACGGCACTGCAAGTAATACTAGAAAGTATTTCTTAATAATAATGATAATATATAGAAGGTAGCTAAATATCTGGACTCCTAGGCAAGTAGCTTATTTGCTAGAATACCACCAATCTAAAAAACTAGCTAAGAGGGAAGAACTACTATAGAAGATAAAGAGATAGGACAAGAGCTGCTCTATATATTCTTCCCTAGCCCACCACTATGCGAGTATAAGGAGATGCTAATAACATATAATCAATTCTACTACGAGCCGATAGCTAAGTATAAAGTAAAAGCAGCCGTCTTTAGAGCAAACCTAGATAAAGCGCTAGGAAGAGATAGCCTACTAGTAAGAGTATAGAGAGAGTTGTAGCCGGTCCTAAGTAATAAGATTATACAGCTATTCGCGAGATCTCTTAAACTAAGAAAGGTACTAAAGGAGTAGAAGGTTGTAAAGATTGTACTACTATAGAAGCTAAATAGAAAAGACTATATAATAGCTAACAACTACTAGCCAATCTTACTACTACTAATACTAGGTAAGGCGCTCGAGTTGCTAGTAGCTGAGAGGATAGTATACCTAGTAGAAGAGTACAGTCTTTTACCTAAAATATACTTTAACGCGTAGAAGCAGAGGTTAATAATATATATACTATTATATCTTTATAAGAATATATTTAAGGCTTAGCACAGAAAGAAGATACTATTACTAGTTTCGTTTAATATTAAGGGAGTATATAATAATATAGCTACCGAGCTAGAGATTAGAAAATTGCGGCAGTGATAGATCCCGGAGAAGATTATATAGTAGATATAGGACTTCTATATAGAACGACAAGTATATATTCTTATTAATAGTAGGATAATAGAAGTATAGAGTCTTCTATAGGTAGGTCTTCTGTAAGAAGTTAAAAATATAATTCTTTAAGTATATCGATTAGCTTATAAGCTTCTAGGGACTTATATATATATATATTATTCTAGCCTCTATAGGTAGATAAGCTATAGACTCTATCGTAGCGTATATACCTACTAGGTATATATACTACCTCGTCACGTGCTGTTTAGAAACAACTCTCCTACTAATAGTAAGTAGCGAGTTTAGTATAGGAGCTCTTATCTATCCTAAGTCTATTTACTAGATTCTTATAAGCGTCCCTTAGAAGCGGTTTTATAAGGAGATCTACTAAATTATCTTTAGTACTAACCCTTTAAGTATTAATTCTCCTACTAAGCATTATTTCTTATAGAAAATAATATTTTAATTTAATATACTTTATACAGTTATATAACTTAGGATTATAAGTTAGCTTAAGTATAGTATTATTATTAATTAGAAGTAGGGTTAATATAGCTTCTAGGACTTTAATATAAAGATTGTTAATTATATTTTAGATCTAGATAATCTTTTAAATAGTCTTATATCTAACTATATATTCGGCTTTATAGGTTAATATTACTACAGTTCTTTACCTTTAAGATAACTATAATATAGGACTTCCTACTAGTTTAACTACGTAGCCTATTATAGATCTTTAGGTATCTAGATATCTAGTCTAGTCTATATTAATATAAGTATATAGTTCTCTATCTAGATAGTTCTTTTTAAAATAAAGCTTAAAATCGGGTGTATATTTTAGGTAAGTATAGATATTATCAACTACTTTTATATATTCTTCTATTAGATTCGTATAAAATCTAAAAACAACTTCTACTACTTTAGTAATATTTAGATAGGTAACTACTATTATATAATTAAGAGCTCTAACTTTAGATTAATATCGTCGCTGAAATTTAAGAGGCTAGAGGTAACTATTATTCTTAGCCAATTTTAGGTTTATTCTTATAGGTGTTTTTCGTAGATAGATACCCTTTAGTTTATATCGTTCGAGAATCTATTAGATATATAATTCTTAATATAAATAGATATTACTATTCGGTTTTTAATATATATATATCCCTAAGTAATAGGTATAAAGACTAAAATCTATTATATTAAAATATAAAGCTAATTATTCTTTTATAGTTATAATTCGACTTTTATTTATACTAAAGATAGTAATATTATTAATATAAACTTCTATAATAAGGTTCTTATTATTTTAAATAAACATAGATAGATCGAAGTTTAAAATTCTCCAACTATTTTCTTCGAGGAAAGCCCTAAGTTTAAAGTACTACTATCTTAATACCTACTTTAGTCTATATAAGGATTTGTATAATTTAAGGATATAATTACTTACTTTAAGATAACCTTCTAATAGTTTAATAAAGATTTTATATTTAAGGTTGCTATTAAAAAATACTATCTTAATATCTATTTAGTAGTACTTCTAGCTATATTAAACTTAAAGTATAAAGAGTATCTAGTAAGATATTAACTTAATAATAGAGGCGTATATTTTATTAAAATTAAGGCTATATATCTATAAGAAGCCTCGCACGATAAATCTTACCTTATACTAAGTAACTTTTCTATCTAAGCTAAGTTTTTACTTAAAGATCTACTAACTAGTAAATACTTTACAGTTTATTAGTTAATCTACAACTTCTTATATCTTATTTTCTAGTAAGCTGTTATACTTATCTTATATAGCTTACTCCTACTAATTCTATTTAGTAGAGGCTAAGGTAGTCTTCCTATTATATAGTTCAGGACTAAGTAAGTTAGCTAAAACTAATATTATATAGATGGTTAGCCTGTTAGCTTCCTTTATAGTAATCTTCCCCTTATTAGCTGTTTCCTGAAGGGAGATAGATAACGAAAACGTGGAAGTTGTTAAACTATTACTCCTATTAATTTCTCATTTACTTTCTATAGCTTAGAGTTCTTATTAAAGATAAGTAGGAGCTTATTAAAGGTTATAGACTTGTCTATTAAGACGTAAAGGTGATAGAGAATGATTTTCTTTCTTAAGGTAGGGTATAATAGCGAGATTAGCTTATAGCTCTAATAGCGTAGGGTTGATAAGTATTTTACTATCCTTAATTTTAAGATCTTTGTTAAGGGAGTTATCTAGCGTTTTCTAATCTTTATCGTCTTCCCCTATCGTTGTACCTACTTCTATTATTAGTAGTAGTAATCTTAGATATTAAGGTAAAGGGCCCCGCGGAATACTATAAAAGAAAAAACGTTTATATCCTCTATTATTATTATTAAACTAGAGATATATTATACCTTCCTTTTTTCTAGAGAATTCCTGCCTTTTAATATATATATTATATAGGAACTTATTATCTAGATAAAAGATAGTATTAATATTTTAGCCTAGTTCGGCGCAGCGGGTATAGTATTTATACTAAATACTAAGATTAAGAATTCTATACTATATTAATTTAGGGTAAAGATTTTACTATATTAGATAATATACTATAGTATTTAGATTAATATAGAAACTATAGAATATTCTTCTAGACGTTCGATAGTATAGGTAGGGTATTAACTAATATCTTCTAGTACTTCCCTATCTTCAGCTCCCCTAATAAGCAACATACTCTGGATTATTTAGAGGGGCTAGTATAGAGCACCTAAATCTCCCTTTTTAGCAGGTAATATATCTAGTTTCTACTAAGCCCCTCTTATACTATCTCTTTATCTTTCTATACTACTTATATTTGTCCTTTAGGTCCTATCTACCCTGTAGGATATTTCTACTAAAAGAGTATTTGTACCTTCTAATTAAGCAGTTCCTGCAAGTATTAAGTTCCTTTATAAGGTAGTACTAGTAGTACTCCTTAATATATACATAGTATTTCTTCTCTAGTAGAAGATAGGTATCTAACTATCTTAGTATCTTATTATTTTTAGGCGCGAAAGAGCAAACTCAGCTTATTAACTAGTACTTATTATATCTAGAGTAGAGATTAGATTGTCTATAGATAGCTCTTACTTATTAATATTAGTTGTATTTATCTTATAGTAGTTATCTCTTCTACCTGTTATTATCTAGTATAAAGGAATAGATAAGGCTGTATATATTATAGTAATTATATCTTAAAGTAGAATTAGTTCGTTTATAAATATAACTATTCTTATAATAGTATTTACACTTATCTTATAGCGGTTAGTTTTAGGGGTATCTTTTCTTTTTCTTTATTAGCGGTAATACGCTTGGTTTTATATATTATATATAGGTGCTACTATTTAATAGGTATATACCTTACCTAATAAGTATATTTACTTGCGGTGTAATTCTATTTCGAGAGTTATAAACGGTGTAAATATTATTCTATATATTATAGTTAATACTAGCTTCTAAAAACGCTTTATATATAGAGTCTATTTTATATACTTTTTCTTAGTTATTATCTAGTTCGATATCTAAGAGGGTATTTAAAGACTAGCTTTAGGTCTTAAATAGATTATCTAAATATAGATATATCTAATTATTACTATCCTCTTTAGGGTAATATATAGTATTATAATTAATTTATATAAAGTAGGAAGAGGTTTTAAAAGTATTTTAGGTTAAGTAGTAAAAGACTTATAAACCGGTTTATATAGAATTATATAAACTTTCTAGGCTACTTATATATAGTTAGAGGGGTATTTTTAGGGTTAACTTATTATCTAAAATATTATTATCTAAGGTTATTTTAGTAATTAGAATTTGATTAGAAAGGGTTTTACTATTATAATTATTAGTTTAGCCTTACCTATTATTAATATATAATATAGTAATACGTACAACGCGTTTCTTATCTAAATACTAGATTCTTAGTAAGGCTTTAGTTTCGAAACCAATAAAATACCCAATCTATCCTCGTAATTAGAGAAGGGTTTTTTATCTATACTCTAGTAGATAGGTAATATAGACCCGACTACCGAAAATCTACTTAATATTAAGGTTTAGTTTAAGTTTATAGAACGCTTCTTACAGCGTTATTTTCCCTTTAAGAACCTATAATAGTAATCTATTTTTAATCTAGATTATATATAAGAAAGCTTTAACCTATAGTATTTTTAATAGGGAAACGTTCTTTATTACTTCTTTTATACGTATACTAAGTATTTTAGAAATTGTTAATAAGACGCTATTTATTACTTCTTATAGTATTACTAATACTCGTTTTCTATCTATACGAAAACCTCTTTCTGTAATACTATTTATATAGTATATATAGGGTACTAAGTTTTCTAGAGAGATTATATATTACTAGAACTAGTCTTAAAATTCTCTATAGAGTAGAAATTTATTATTAAATTAGTATACGCGAATTATTATATTATTCCGTTTTTTAATAGTTTAGTAAAGGTGTTAAAAGACTTCTAGAATCTTGTCTTTAGTTGTATATCTTACTAACTAGGTAAAACGAGTTGTATTATCTATTATAGTTAGAATATATACTATATTATTCTATATATTAACTAGATATAGTTTCTATATATTTACGTATATTATTTCCCCTAGATTTATAGCTTATTAAGTTGCCGGATCTCTAGAGATTCTATTTACTACTTTAGTAGTAGTATAGATAAAATAGATAGTACCCAATTTTACCTATAATTATTTATTAGTTAGATTAATACTATTACTTACTTTAAGGAGATCCTTTAAGCTTTAAATACTAAGGTATTCTATTTATCTATACTATTTCTAGACTAGGTTGTTGTAATTAAATAGAGATATAATAAAAGGTAGCTAAACTTCTAGTAGAAACTGTTAGTCTAGAGTTCGTGTAGAGTCTTCTTCTACTACTTTTATATCTCTTATACTATTTACTTATAGTAAGATTAGTTCTCTTTAACTCGGTTGGAGGTTATTTAGGTGTTCTAGTAGGTTGATTTATAGGTAAAAGAGTCTATTAATTAGGCTAGTATAGCTAATTTTAAAACCTTTAGTAGTTTTAATAGATATTTCTTTAATCTCTTAGACTTCTATAAACTTTACTTTTTTAGCAATTTAAGAGAGTAATAGAATATTATATCTAGCATCCTAAGTATAGGCTATATTATACAGCTCTAGCTTAACTAGTTTATTACTATTAGTAGTTAGCTAGAGGAGTATAGTTCTAGCTCCTTTAATATATAGGCTACTATTATTTACAGTTCTAACGGTATATATTATTTTCTAGAATTTAGAAAACTATACTTTATTATTTATAATATAGATATTTATACCTAAGTTAATAATCTATTTAGAGCTTTATTCTACTATATTATCCTTAAGTAGTATTATTATTTATAGATTAAGACTATTTATAAGTTATAGCCTTTCTAGATATAGAGAGTTACCTAGATTATTATATTCTAGGATATTAGTTTTATCTCTTATAGAGGAATTTTTATTTAAGTTTATTATCTTATTACTTAATCTAGTATTTATATATATTACTTCCTATTTATTATAGTAGAGTATAGTAGTAGCTATAATTCTACCAGGGTGCTTAAGACTATATTATAACTAAGGTTTAGAGTAATCTTTAAATCCTATATTTTAGGTAGTATTAACCTATCTTTTAAACTGTTTTAAGGCTTTCTTATATTTATTAAATTTATTCTCTCTAAATTTAGGGTATATAATCTAGCATTCTAATTTATTATAGGTGCTCTACTTATTATATCCTTTACAGAGTTGTTAGTCTTTTCTTTCTCTTCCCTTATTCTTTACTATACTCTCTTTATTGTTCTTTTCTAACACTAGTTGTATTTCTACTCCTAAAAGATATCTGTAGAGAGTTACTAGGTCGCGTAGAAGGGTAGCTGTTCTAGCTAAAAGGTTCCAGGTATCTAGAAATCTATTAAAACGGTTTAGTAGAGAGTATACAACCTTTAATATAAGTTGTTTATTATTAAAAGTACCCTTAAAGTTGATAATATTTTATTATAGGGTTTTAAGAGTATTAATAAGATTAGATACTAATCTCTTAAACTTAAGTTGTTTAATTTTTCTTAGAGTTATATCTAGGACGTAAGTATTATTTATCTTATAGAGTCTCTTAAGCTTTTCTATTACCTACTATAGGTTTTCTTTATCTTTAATATATCCTCGAAGGGCTGTATTAATAGTAGTAGATAGGAGGCCTTATATATATCGAAGATATTTCTACTGTTTTTTATATTCGTCGAGATCGAGCTTATAGAACTAGATAATAAGACTTAGCTAATCGCTTATTTAAGCTTCTATACTACTACCGGTTAGGTTAGCATCTTTACTATTTAATTTCTTAGCTAGTTTAGCTTAAGTTAAAACGCTAGAAAAGGTTAGTCGCATTAGCTTATTTTAGATAGTCTCTTTTCTGGTAAGGATATTCTAGATATTATTTACCTCAGCAATAAACTTTAGGTTGTACTTCTATATAAGGTAATTTTCCTAGCTTTAAAGTACTTCGACCTATACTTTAACAGATTTATTAGTAAGTTTAATACTAGCTATAGCTATAAAAGTTTAACTTCTTAAAGACTATATTTAAACTATTACTAAAAAGGTGCGGTATATATAACTAGGTTTATAACTAGTTGAAAATATAATTCTTTAAATATATTAATTAGTTTATAAGCTTCTAGGGACTTATATATATATATATTATTCCAGCCTCTATAGGTAGATAAGCTATAGACTCTATTATAATATATATACCTACTAGATATATATACTACCTCGTTATATACTATTTAGAAACAACTTAAGGATTCGTACTTACTTCTATTCTTTTTCTCTTCTTTAACGCAGACCTAGTATAAAGTACTCTATAATATAGTAGCTTAATAGTATTTGTTAACAACTACTTAGCATAGGTTATAGAACGGTTAGCCGAGGAGAATACACGGATTATCTAGGACGAAGTAATTCTAACGTTAGAAAAGTAGGAGCGTACTAGTAGAGCCCAGTTTAAGGCAACTAAAACGAGTTTTATTTACCTTATACAATATAAAGTAGTAGATAGGGATAGTACGATACTACTATAGTTTAAAGGAAAGGAGATCGTACTAAAAGACAAAGTTAAGCTACTAGATATTATACTAGATAAGGAGCTAAGGTTTAAGGTCTACCTAGCAGATAAAGTAAGTAAAGTAATAAAAGTAGCGCTAGTACTATATAGGATAAAGGGACTACAACTTAAAGTAGTTAAGCAGCTAGCGTAGAGTATAGTACTACTAGTAGTAGACTATATATTATTAGTATAGTACCTAATCGCGATGTACGATATAAAGTAGCTCCTCTTATAATTGTAGAGGATTATAGTATAAGTAGTAATTAGAGGATTCTGTATAGTAGCCCTAGCCGTAGTAGAGGTAGAGGTAGGCCTACTCCCTATAGAATAGAGACTAAGAAAGTAAATAATTACATTCTAGATCTTAATCTATAAGCTAGATTAGTTATATTCCTACTAGATACTTAAACAACAACAACTATATATAAAGTATTAATCCCTACTTATAAGAGTAGTAGAGATATATATAGACGTCCGGATAGATATAGTACTTAAAGTTAAGCTATATATATATCTACTATAGGTAGAGCGACCTAAGGTAGTAATATATAAGAATAAAGAGTAGGTATAAGTTATTATAGAGAACTACTAGCTAGAATAGGTAGATATATATATAGACGTATTAGTATAGAATAGTAGAATAGGTATTAAAGTATATACTAGACTATCGTAAATTTATATCTCGAAGATAGTAGTAAGCTTAGACTAGATAGACGCATACCTGACCGAACTACTAGTAATTAGTAAAGCTGCTAACTAGCCGTAGGGCCTATTATATATAGCCCTTAATAGAAACAGTCGGCCTATACTAGTATTAAGTATTAGGATCTTCTCTAACTTATAATTAGCGCTTCTATTAGTATATAGTTAATAAGCTAGTATATATTAAGTTACTATAATAGAGATTATTAAGAAACTTTAGATAACTAATACTATACTATATTAGATCCTAGGATATATAGGGATTAAGGGAAATAAGTAGGCAGACAGACTAGCAAAGGAAGTAATAAGAGAAGAAAGTAAGCAGCTACTATAGTAAGATAGAGTACTATAGTATCTAATACGGTTAGTACTAGAAAGAGCTAATGTAATAATAGGACCGCTCCTACTAAAATAGGAAGAGAAGGGAAAGTTTACGTAGAAGATTAATATAGTATTCTATTTAGGTAAGTTAGTAGAAATATACTAACAGCTAAACAGCAACAAGGCGGCTATTATTATATAGCTATAGACAGGTAAGATATTCTTTAACAAGTATCTCTATAAGATTAAGGCTGTAAATACTATAGTATATAAGTGTAGATATAAAGAGTTAATAGCATACTTTCTCTTCTCGTATAGAAAGTAGAGATAGTAAAGAGCTAAACTATAATAGTAGTACAGACAGCGGTTTAGCGAGCTACTATACGCGCTGGGAGAGTACTCGAGCAGATAAAAGGGAAGCGGGTAGAGTATAAACGGACTGATTTAGTACTAGAAGCTAGATATAGAAGTAGTTAGGGCGATAATTAAATTTGCAAAGAGTATAAGGCGGCTATAATTAAAGGTATAAAATAAAGTAAGTAGAGATAAAGGGGAAGTAGATAAGCAGAGGCAGCTAAAAGTCTCCTCTTCTACCTCGTAGGCGTAGAATGATGAGCTGTCTATAAACGCGCCTCGGCTAGTATACTGCTAATTAAGAGGCGTATAACGCCGGAAATACCCTATAAACGTAAGGCTATAACTAGCTATACAGCTTATCCTATATATAGTAGTATATTACTTTCCTTTTCTTTCCTTTATTAAGTAGGGAGTTAGGTATTAGATAAGTAGGTCTTATAGTTAACTTTTAAAATAGAGTAGGCATAAAGAAGTAGAATATATATAGCTGGCGCTTTATAACAGCCTATACCTATAGAGTATATAGCTATAATAGAATATATATATATATATATATACGCGCTTTAAATAGAAAATACTAGAGTACTTTAAAATTTTTACTATAATCTTTAGTATAGAAGAAAAGTTACTACTATCTAGAGCCTGAACGAACGCCCCGATTACGCTAGTAGGGAGAATAGCTAACCTGCTCCGGCTATACTTTTATAGAGGAGGGGTATATATCTTATAAGAGAGGACCCTTAGAATTATTAATAAGGAGGATATTTATCTTAGATATTCTTTTACTTAAACCGCAGACACTTGCTTAGCTAGTTTCTACTATAAGATAGTCCGCCTGGACTACCGAACCTTATACTAAAACCCTAATAGTAACGTTAGATTCTAATTATAACCTATTAATACCACCCCCTATACTAGTAAAATATACTAGAAGGCGAATAATAAAGGTATCTAATATACTACAGCAGCCCCTAATAATAAAAATAATAGTAAGCCGATCTATATAGGTTAAGTGTAGAGTTATAGTACTACTATTACTATAGAATAAGGAACTTAATAGTATATAGTAATATCTAGAGTAATATAAACTACTACTACCTTATACTAAGCGTATATTAACCTCTTCTTGACAAGCTCTTAATAGCGGTAGTATCAGGATAGAAGAGCTAGCTAAACTTATTACGAGCCTGAAATAGACGATAGTATAATAAAATAATATTATTGCGAACTAAAATAAGATTATTAAAGACATTTAAAGTAACTGCGCAATATTCTAAGTAGAATAATAGAATCTTAAAAACTAGATTATAAAGCTATATAAAACTATATACTCTCTTTAAATACAGCTTAATACCTATTTAACTAAAGCGCTGTTAAGATATATATAGGCTATAATTGCAGCTAGCAGACAGCAGGTAGAATTAGGTATAAGGCCTTTAAGGTCGACAAATAGAGGAAGGGTCGATAAGAAGAATGAACGACAGCTAGTAATTAATATTAGCTAGATAAGAGATGATATAATAGAGAAGGTAGCAACTATAAAGGCGGCTAAGTAGGTGATCCAGCAAAGTATAAATAGAGTTGAAAGTCTTATAGGAACGACGGTAAAAGACTTCTATATATAGCGAGCGAATAACAATATAAGCGTAATTAAATTCTCGGTTAATAAGAATAAGGAGGTAGTAGTCCGGCAGGTAATAGTAGACTAGCTTAAACCAACCCTACCGGGTATAAGGCTAGTAGAACCTAAGTAGTATCTAATAAAAGTAGACTAGATTAAGGTAGCTTTAGCTATAGATGTAGAGAGTAGTAAAGTAAGCAGGTTAGTAATAGAACAATTTAGTATAGAAAATAGAGTAGAGGTATATATAATGTGATAGTTAAGGTAACTAAGGCTTAAAGGATAGCATACGTCAGCAGTAGTTAAGGTAGTAATAAAGGAGGAGGCTAAGAAGCTACTAAAGTCAGATAGCGTGACGTTTAGAGGAGGAGATATTATAGTATTATAATTTAAGGAGCGACGTATACTAGTAGTCTACTATAAATATAGGAGGTTTAGATATAGAATAAGGGACTATATATAATAAGAGGCATATGATATATACGGGTAAAAAGAGTACTTATATTATAAGATAGTTAACCTACGATGCGTTAACTGCTAAGGCTTATATTAAGTATTATACTAAGAATACCTAGAATTTAGGAAAGAGATAAGTAGAATCCTTATATATTAATACTATAAATAGAGAACTCTAGATCCTTTAAATAAATATAAAAAGAACTAAGAAAGCGCAGCACGCGCTTTATAATAATATAATACTAGCCGACTTTTACTTTATTCTAGGGTAGGAACCTAGATACTTTCTAGAAGAGGAAAAAGTAGTACTATATAGCACGAATCTACGCTAGATAATATATATACTATATAGTAGATAAGAAGGATAGTATTTAGTCTAAATATACATCTAGGTATTAAAAGATATTAAAGCTATATAATTATATATAAACTTAGCAGATATTATAGCTATATAAATATATATAAGCAGAAGGAAACTAATAATAGTATTAGTATATATTCTAGATATATCTTTATTAATAAGAACTAGAGAGAAAAATCTAAAGGAACTTAATAGTAGGCTATAGATAATCGATAGGCTAATATAGTAGAAGCAACTATACGACCTGTATATAGAGGTAGTAGTTACTAGTAACTTCAACTAATATAACCTACTATAGAGAGGAAGTTATATCGATAGTATAGCAAGCTAAGAGGATAATATACTAATTATTAACTTTATAGCGGAGCTATTATTATAGAGCCTTCTACTAGTAGAACTAACTACATTTATTAGTAATATAGAATGCTTGTTAACTATTAACCTAATATTTATAACAGCCGGGTTAGCAGGGGATCTAGTTAAATACTCGATCTAAGAATATAAGTATAGGTTAGATTATAAGGCTATATAAACGCGCTTCTATATAGATATAAAAAAGAAAGAAGGCTAGAAGAAGCTACTATTTAAAAACGCGCCGTAGGATAAGATTTAATAAATAGTTAAATAAGAGAAGAAAGTAGGCTTTCTAGTAGAAGATATTAAGGAGATAGCTAGCCGGCTTATATAGTAGGCGATTAAGGTGGTAGAAATATACTATCTAAGGGCGAGACCGTCGCGGTATATAAAGTAATAGTAGAGTAAGGACCTTACAGCGCTAAGAAAGTTATATATGTACTAGAGAAACAGAGTATATATAATATAGCAGTAAGGAAGAGAAGATATAAAACTATATAATATAGTAATAAGAGCGAAAAGACTCTTCTATAGAATAATCCGACAGCACTATAAGTAATACTAGAAAGTATTCCTTAATAATAATAATAATATATAGAAGGCAGCTAAATATCTAGACTTTTAGGCAAGTAGCTTATTTACTAGAATACTACTAATCTAAAAGACTAGTTAAGAGGGAGAAACTGCTATAGAGGATAAAGAGATAGGATAAGAGCTATTCTATATATTCTTCTCTAGCCTACCGCTATACGAGTATAAGGAGATACTAATAATATATAATTAACTCTACTGCGAGCCGATAGCTAAGTATAAGATAAAAGTAGCTATTTTTAGAGTAAACCTAGATAAGGCGTTAGAAAGAAATAGCCTACCAGTAAGAGTATAAAGAGAGCTGTAGCTGGTTCTAGATAATAAAATTATACAGCTATTTGCGAGATCTCTTAAACTAGAAAAAATATTAAAAGAGTAGAAGGTTATAAAAATTATACTGCTATAAAAGCTAAATAGAAAAGACTATATAATAGTTAACAACTACTAGCCAATCTTACTACTACTAATACTAGGTAAGGCGCTTGAGTTGCTGGTAGCTAAGAAAATAGTATATTTAGTAGAGGAGTATAGTTTTTTATCTAAGATATACTTTAGCGCGTAGAAGTAGAGGTTAATAATATATATACTATTATACCTCTATAAAAATATATTTAAAGTTTAGTGCGGAAAGAAGATACTATTACTAATTTTATTTAATATTAAGAGAGTATATAATAATATAGCTATTAAGCTAGAGATTAGAAGATTATAGTAGTAACAGATCCTAGAGAAGATTATATAGTAGGTATAAAACTTCTATATAGAACGACAAGTATATATTCTTATTAATAGTAGAATAATAAAAGTATAGAGTCTTCTATAGGTAGGTCTTCTATAAGAATCCGTACTTACTCCTATTCTTTTCCTCTTCTTTAATATAGACTTAGTATAGAACGCTCTATAATATAGCAGCTTAATAGTATTTATTAACAACTACTTAGTATAGGTTATAAGATAGTTAGCTAAGAAGAATATACGGATTATCTAGAACAAAGTAATTCTAACGTTAGAGAAGTAGGAGTATACTAGTAGAGCCTAGTTTAAGGTAACTAAAACGAGTTTTATTTACCTTACGCGATATAAAGTAGTAGATAGAGATAGTATAATACTACTATAGTTTAAAGAAAAGAAGATTATACTAAAAGATAAAGTTAAGCTACTAGATGTTATACTAGATAAGAAGCTAAGGTTTAAGGTCTATCTAATAGATAAAGCAGGTAAAGTAATAAAAGTAGCGCTAGTACTATATAGGATAAAAGAACTGTAATCTAAAATAGTTAAGCAGCTAGTATAGAGTATAGTACTACTAGTAGTAGACTATATATTACTAGTATAGTACCTAATTATAATATATAATATAAAGCAGCTTCTCTTATAGTTATAGAGGATTATAGCGTAAGCAGTAATTAGAGGATTCTATATAGTAGCCCTATCTATAGTAGAGGTAGAGGTAGGCTTACTCTCTATAGAATAGAGACTAAAGAAGTAAACAATTGCATTCTAGGTCTTAATCTATAAGCTAGGTTAGTTATATCTCTACTAGATGCTTAAGTAATAATAACTATATATAAAGTATTAATCCCCGTTTATAAGAGTAGTAGAGATATATATAGACGTCTGGATAGATATAGTACTTAAAGTTAAGCTATATATATATCTACTATAGGTAGAGTAACCTAAAGTAGTAATATATAAAGATAAAGAGTAGGTATAAGCTATTATAGGGGACTACTAGCTAGAATAGGTAGATATATATATAGATATATTAGTATAGAATAGTAGAGTAGGTATTAGAATATATACTAGACTATTATAAATTTACGTTTTAAAGATAGTAGTAAGCTTAGACTAGACAGACGTATACCTAACCGAACTACTAGTAATTAATAAAGCTGCTAACTAGCCGTAGAACCTATTATATATAGCTTTTAATAGAGACGGTCAGCCTATACTAGTATTAAGTATTAGAATCTTCTCTAACTTATAATTAGCGCTTCTATTAGTATATAATTAGTAAGCTAGTATATATTAAGTTACTATAATAGAGATTATTAAGAAATTTTAGATAACTAACACTATACTATATTAGATCCTAGAATATATAAGGATTAAGGGAAATAAGTAGGTAGATAGACTAGCAAAGGAAGTAATAAGAGAAGAAAGCGAGCAGCTACTACAGTAAGACGGAATACTATAGTATCTAATATAGTTAGTACTGGAAAGAGCTAATATAATAATAGAACCGCTCCTACTAAAATAGAAAGAGAAGGAAAAGTTTACGTAGAAGATTAATACGGTATTCTATCTAGGTAAATTAGTAGAGATATACTAATAGCTAAATAGTAATAAGGCGGCTATTATTATACAGCTATAGATAGGTAAAATATTCTTTAATAAGTATCTCTATAAGATTAAGGCTATAAATACTATAGTATATAAGTATAGATATAAAGAGTTAATAGTATACTTTCTCTTCTCGTATAGAAGGTAGAGACAGTAAAGAGCTAAACTATAATAGTAGTATAGATAGCGGTTTAGCAAACTATTATACACGCTGGGAGGGTACTTAAGTAGATAAGAAGGAAGCGGGTAAAATATAGACAAACTGATTTAGTACTAGAAGCTAGATATAAAAGTAGTTAGAGCGACAATTAAATTTATAAAGAGTATAGAGCGGCTATAACTAAAGATATAAGATAAAGTAAGTAGAGATAAAGGAGAAGTAGATAAGTAGAGGCAGCTAAGAGTCTCCTCTTCTACCTCGTAGGCGTAGAATAATAAGCTATCTATAAACACGCCTTAGCTAATATACTACCGATTAAGAGGCGTATAACGCTGGAAATACTCTATAAACGTAAGACTATAACTAGCTATATAGCTTATTTTATATATAGTAGTATATTACTTTCCTTTTCTTTCCTTTATTAAGTATAGAGTTAGGTATTAGATAAGTAGGTCTTATAGTTGGCTTTTAAAATGGAGCAGGCATAAGAAAGTATAATATATATAGCTAGTACTTTATAACAGCCTATACTTATAAAGTATATAGCTATAATAGAATATATATATATATATATATACGCGCTATAAGTAGAAGTAACTTCTAAATTATTAATAAGAAGGATATTTATCTTAGATATTCTTTTACTTAAACCGCGGATACTTGTTTAGCTAGTTCCTACTATAAGATAGTCTATCTAGACTACTAAATTTTATACTAAAGCCCTAATAGTAATATTAGATTCTAACTACAACCTATTAATACTACCCTCTATACTAGTAAAATATACTAGAAGACAGATAATAAAGGTACCTAATATACTATAGTAGCCCCCGATAATAAGAGTAATAGTAAGTTAATCTATATAAGCTAAGCGTAGAGTTATAATACTACTATTACTATAGAATAAAGAACTTAATAGTATATAGTAATATCTAGAGTAATATAAACTACTACTACCTTATACTAGATATATATAGACCTCTTCTTAATAAGCTCTTAATAGCAGTAGTATTAGAATAGAGGAGCTAGCTAAACTTATTATAAGCTTAAAATAGACGATAGTATAATAAAATAATATTATTATAAACTAGAATAAGATTATTAAAGATATTTAAAGTAACCGCGCAACATTTTAAGTAGAATAATAGAATTTTAAAGACTAGATTATAGAGCTATATAAAATTATATACTCTCTTTAAACACAGCTTAATACCTATTTAATTAAAGTACTATTAAGATATATATAAGCTATAATTGTAGCTAGCAGATAGTAGGTAGGATTAGATATAAGGTCTTTAAGGTCGACGAATAGAGGAAGGGTTAATAAGGAGAATAAATAACAGCTAGTAATTAATATTAGCTAGATAAGAGATAATATAATAGAGAAAGTAGTAACTATAAAGGCGGTTAAGTAGGCGATCTAGTAAAATATAAATAGCGTTAAAAGTCTTAAAGGAATAATAGTAAAAGACTTTCGTATGTAGCAAGCAAATAATAATATAAGTATAATTAAGTTCTCGGTTAATAAGAATAAGGAGGTAGCGGTCTAGTAGGTAATAGTAGACTAGCTTAAACTAACCCTACTAGGTATAAGGCTAGTAGGACCTAAATAGTATCCAGTAAAAGTAGACTAGATTAAGGTAGCTTTAGCTATAGATATAAAGAGTAGTAAAGTAAGTAGGTTAGTAATAGAACGATTTAATATAGAAAACAGAGTAGAGGTATATATAATATAATAGCTAGAGTAACTAAAGTTTAGAGGATAGTATATATTAGTAATAGTTAAGGTAGTAATAAAGGAGAAAGCTAAGAAGTTACTAAAGTTAGATAGTATAATATTTAGAAGAAGAGGTATTATAGTATTATAATTTAAAGAATAATATATACTAGTAACCTACTATAAATATAGGAGGTTTAGATATAGAGTAAGGAACTATATATAATAAGAGGTATGCGATATATATAGGTAAGAAGAGTACTTATATTATAAAACGGTTAACTTATAATATATTAACTACTAAGGCCCGTATTGAGTATTATATTAAGAATATCTAGAATTTAGGAAAGAGATAGGTAAAATCCTTACACGTTAATACTATAAATAGAGAACTCCGGATTCTTTAAGTAAATATAAAAAGAACTAGAAAAGTATAGTACGCGCTTTATAATAATATAATACTAGCCAACTTTTACTTTATTCTAGGGTAGAAACTTAAATACTTTCTAGAAGAGGGAAAAGTAGTACTATATAGTACGAATTAATATTAGATAATATATATAAAATATAATAGATAAGAAGAATAGTATCTAGTCTAAATATATATCTAGGTAATAAAAAATATTAAGGCTATATAGTTATATATAGACTTAGTAGATATTATAGCTATACGAGTATATATAAGTAGAAGAAAACTAATAATAGTATTAGTATATATTCTAGATATATCTTTATTAATAAGAACTAAAAAGGAGAACCTAAAAGAACTTAGTAGTAGGCTATAGGTAATTAATAGACTAGTATAGTAGAAGTAACTATACGACCTATATATAGAAGTAGTAGTTACTAGTAACTTTAACTAATATAATCTACTATAAAGAGGAAGTTATATTAATAGTATAATAAGCTAAGAGGATAGTATACTAATTATTAACTTTATAGTAGAGCTATTATTATAGAGTCTTCTACTAGTAGAACTAACTATATTTATTAATAATGCGGGACGCTTATTAACTATTAATCTAATACTTATAACAGCTAGGTTAGTAGAGAACCTAGTTAAATACTTAATCTAGGAATATAAATATAGGTTAAACTATAGGGCTATATAAACGCACTTTTATATAGATATAGATAAAAAAGAAAATTAAAAGAAGCTGCTATTTAAGAACGCGCTGTAGAATAAGATTTAATAGATAGTTAAGTAAGAAAAGAAAGTAGGCTTTCTAATAGAAGATATTAAAAAGATAGCTAGCCGGCTTATATAGTAGGCGACTAAGATAGTAGAGATATACTATTTAAGGGCGAGACCATCGCAGTATATAAAGTAATAGTAGAGTAAGGACCTTACAGCGGTAAAGAAGAGAGGATATAAAACTATATAATATAGTAATAAGAGTAAAAAGACTCTTCTATAAGATAATCTAATAGTACCGCAAGTAATACTAAGAAGTATTTCTTAATAATAATATATAGAAGGCAGCTAAATATCTAAACTCTTAGATAAGTAGCTTATTTACTAAAATACTATTAATCTAAAAGACTAGCTAAGAGGGAGAAATTACTATAGAGAATAAAGAGATAGGATAAGAGCTACTCTATATATTCTTCTCTAGCCTACTACTATATAAGTATAAGGAGACGCTAATAATATATAATTAACTCTACTACGAGCTAATAGCTAAATATAAAGTAAAAGCAGCTGTTTTTAGAGTAAACCTAGATAAGGTACTAAGAAGAAACAGCCTACTAGTAAGAGTATAGAAAGAGCTGTAACTAGTTCTAGATAATAAGATTATACAGCTATTCGCGAGATCTCTTAAACTAGGAAAGATACTAAAAGAGTAGAAGGTTATAAAGATTATACTACTATAGAAGCTAAATAGAAAAAACTATATAATAGTTAATAACTATTAGCTAATTTTACTACTATTAATACTAGGTAAAGCGCTTAAATTACTAGTAGCTAAAAGGATAGTATACCTAGTAGAGGAGTATAGTTTCTTACCTAAGATATACTTTAGCGCGTAGAAGTAGAGGGTAATAATATATATACTATTATACCTCTATAAAAATATATTTAAAGTTTAATACGGAAAGAAGATACTATTACTAGTTTTATTTAATATTAAGAGAGTATATAATAATATAACTACTAAGCTAGAGATTAGAAGATTATAGTAGTAACAGATCCTGGAGAAGATTATATAGTAGATATAGAACTTCTATATAAAATAATAAGTATATATTCTTATTAATAGTAAGATAATAGAAGTATAGAATCTTCTATAGGCAGGTCTTCTATAAGAATCCGCGCTTACTTCTATTCTTTTCCTCTTCTTTAACGTAGACCTAGTATAGAGTACTCTATAATATAGCAGCTTAATAGTATTTATTAATAACTACTTAATATAGGTTATAAGATAATTAGCTAAGGAAAATACACGGATTATTTAGGATAAAGTAATTCCGATATTAGAGAAGTAGAAGTATACTAGTAGAGCCTAGTTTAAGGCAACTAAGACGAGTTTTATTTACCTTATATAATATAAAGTAGTAGGTAGAAATAGTATAATACTACTATAGTTTAAAGGAAAGAAGATCGTACTAAAAGACAAAGTTAAGCTACTAGATATTATACTAGATAAAAAGCTAAGGTTTAAAATCTATCTAGAAAATAAAGTAGGTAAAGTAATAAAAGTAGTACTAGTACTATATAGGATAAAGAGACTACAACCTAAAGTAGTTAAGTAGCTGGTATAAAATATAGTACTACTAGTAGTAGACTATATATTACTAGTATAGTACCTAATCGTAATATATAATATAAAATAGCTTCTCTTATAATTATAGAGGATTACAGTATAAGTAATAATTAGAGGATTCTATATAATAGCTCTATCCGTAGTAGAGGTAGAGGTAGGTCTACTCTCTATAGAATAGAAACTAAGAAAGTAAATAATTGTATTCTAGGTCTTAATCTATAAACTAGGTTAGTTACATCTCTACTAGATATTTAAGCGATAACAACTATATATAAAGTATTAATCTCTACTTATAAGAGTAGTAGAGATATATATAAACGTCTAGATAGATATAATACTTAAAGTTAAACTATATATATACCTACTATAAGTAGAACAACCTAAGGTAGTAATATATAAAGATAAAGAGTAGGTACAAGCTGTTATAAGAGACTATTAGCTAGGATAGGTAGATATATATATAGATATATTAGTATAAAATAGTAAAGTAGATATTAGAATATATACTAGACTATTATAAATTTACGTTTTAAAGATAGTAGTAAGCTTAGACTAGGCGGACGTATACCTAACCGAACTACTAGTAATTAGTAAAACTACTAACTAGCCGTAGGGCCTATTATATATAGCCCTTAATAGAGACGGTCGGCCTATACTAGTATTAAGTATTAGAATCTTCTCTAACTTATAATCAGCGCTTCTATTAGTATATAGTTAGCAAGCTAGCACGTGTTAAGTTACTATAATAGAGATTATTAAGAAACTTTAGATGACTAACACTATACTATATTAGATCCTAAAACATGCAGGGATTGAGAGAAATAAGTAGGCAGATAGACTGGTGAAGGAAGTAATAAGAGAAGAAAGCGAGCAGCTACTGCAGCGAGATAGAGTACTATAGTATCTAATACGGTTGGTACTGGAAAGAGCCAACATGATAATAGGACCGCCCCCACTAAAATGGGAAGAGAAGGGAAAGTTCACGCGGAAGATTAATACGGTATTCCATCTAGGCAAGTTAGTAGAGATATACCGACAGCTAAACAGTAACGAGGCGGCTATTATCACGCAGCTACGGACGGGTAAGACGTTCTTTAACGAGTATCTCTACAAGATTAAGGCTGTAGATACAGCGGCATGCGAGTATAGATATAAAGAGTTAATAGCACACTTTCTCTTCTCGTGTAGAAAGTGGAGACAGTAAAGAGCCAAGCTACGACAGCAGCACAGACAGCGGTTTGGCGAGCTATTATACGCGCTGGGAGGGTACTCGAGCAGATAAGAGGGAAGCGGGCAGAGTATAGACGGACCGATTTAGCACTAGAAGCCGGATATAGAAGTAGTCAGGGCGACGATTAAATTTGCAAAGAGTACAGGGCGGCTACAACCAAAGGTACAAGATAAAGCAAGTAGAGATGAGGGGAAGTAGATGAGCGGAGGCAGCTGAGGGTCTCCTCTTCTGCCTCGTAGGCGTAGAATGATGAGCTGTCTATAAACGCGCCTCGGCCAGTGCGCTGCCGATTAAGAGGCGCACGACGCCGGAAATGCCCTGCAGACGCGAGGCTATGACTAGCTATACAGCTTGTCCT
>ML986772.1:75969-94190 GCA_010094045.1 Lojkania enalia
ACTAGCTATACAGCTTGTCCTGCATACGGTAGTATATTACTTTCCTTTTCTTTCCTTTGTTGAGCATGGGGTTAGGTATTGGATGAGCAGGTCTCATAGTTGGCTTTTGAAATGGAGCAGGCATAAGGAAGCATAATGTATATAGCTGGCGCTTTGCAACGGCCCATACCCATAGGGTGCATGGCCATAATAGAACACACACAGACACACACGCTCGCGTGATTGAGGTGTTCGACTACCTGTACCTAGACTCAAGTGGCAAATATTTATCACGCATCTTCTCAGTTAATCTCAAAAATGCTCAAAGGTTCGTTGTAGCAAACTAACACGCTTCATACTCATCTTAATCCCCTGACAGTCTATGAAATGGCGAGAATAAAATATATAGGACCGTAGGCTATTACGATGTAAATGTTCCGAGGCCTGAGTATGCGTTAAAACGCAGCTTTGCATAGCCATACTCTTCCAGATCCAACACCAATGCCGATCGTCTTCCCTAAAACTGCTGAGCATGATGGCCGGTACTCCGAAGGAAGCCACACCAGATTTTCTGAATTATTCGTGATCCATACACCATCTGCGCTCAAAGCTAGGCCTTGATATTGAGGATTTTGAGGTTTTGAAGCAGGTGGAAGTAGTCTCGAATCTGATAAAGCACTAATGTTGATAGTGCCAATTTCAGTGAGAAGGTATGAGCCAGTGAGATTAAATGAGATGCGAGTAAGACTCTTGCCTATGCTGAACGTCTGGAGGCACTCGCCGCTACTGGCATCCCAGATCTTGACCGTCTCGTCCCAAGACGCTGACGCCAGCCAGGTCGAGTCTTGGGAGAAGGCCACAGCGTTCACATTATCGCTATGGCCCTCAAGTGTCTGGAGGCACTCGCCGCTATTGGCATCCCAGATCTTGATCGTCTCATCAAGTGACGCCGACGCCAACCGGGTCGAGTCGTGGGAGAAGGCCACAGAGTTGACATTATCGCTATGACCAGTTAGCGTCTGGAGGCACTCTCCACTGCTAGCATCCCAGATCTTAACCGTCTCGTCAAGTGACGCCGACACCGTCCGGGTCGAGTCGTAGGAGAAGGCTACCGAATTGACATAATCTCTGTGGCCCTCGAACGTCCGGAGGCACTCGCCGCTACTCGCATCCCAGATCTTGACTGTCTCGTCCCATGACGCCGACGCAACCCGAGTCGAGTCATAAGAGAAGGCCACTGAATTGACATTACGGCTATGGCCCTTGAGCGTCTGGAGGCACTCGCAGCTGCTGGTATCCCAGATCTTGACTGTCTCGTCACATGACGCCGAAGCCATCTGGGTCGAGTCGTAGGAGAAGGCCACCGAGTTAACATAACGGCTGTGGCACTCAAGCGTCTGGAGGCACTCGTCACTGCTAGCATCCCAGATCTTGACTGTCTTGTCCCATGACGCTGACGCCACCCGGGTTGAATCATGGGAGAAGGCCACTGAGTTAACATTATTGCTGTGGCCCGCGAATGTCTGGAGGCACTCGCCACTGCTTGCATCCCATATCTTGATCGTCCCGTCATACGAAGCTGACGCTACCTGGGTCGAGTCTTGGGAGAAGGCTACTGAGTAGACATAGTCGCTATGACCCTCGAGCGTCTGGAGGCACTCGCCGCTACTGGCATCCAAGATCTTGATTGTCTCGTCCCACGACGCTGACGCCACTCGGGTCGAGTCGTGGGAGAAGGTCACCGAGTTGAAGCTATGGCCCTCGAGCGTCTGGAGGCACTCGCCACTGCTAGCATCCCAGATCTTGACTGTCCTGTCATATGACGCTGACGCCACACGGGTTGAGTCGTGAGAGAAGGCCACCGAGTTGACAATATTGCTATGGCCCTTGAGCGTCCGGAGGCACTCGCCGTTGCTCATATCGCAGATCTTGACCGTCTTATCATATGATGCTGACGCCACCCGGGTCGAGTCGTGGGAGAAGGCCACCGAGTTAACATAATGGCTGTGGCACTCAAGCGTCTGGAGGCACTCGCCACTGCTAGCATCCCAGATCTTAACTGTCTTGTCCCATGACGCCGACGCCACCCGGGTTGAATCATGGGAGAAGGCCACTGAGTTAACATTATTGCTATGGCCCGTGAGTGTCTGGAGGCACTCGCCACTGCTTGCATCCCAGATCTTGATCGTCTCGTCATATGACGCCGATGCCACACGGGTCGAGTCGTGAGAGAAGGCCACTGAGGTGACATTATCGCTATGGCCCTCGAGCGTCTGGATGCAAGCACTCCAACTATCTCTTATTGGCGGCACGGTTGTAATCCCCTTCAGTCCTTCTTCTTTAAACAGGCCTTTGATTAGGCTGCGTGCTGGACTAAATAACAGTGCAGACGTATATACCTGAAGAGGACTTATCCCTATTGCCTGCTTGTGATTCATAATGAATCGACGCGCATCTTGAATAAGTTCGTTGAGCAAGGGTGCATCTATCCTTCCCTACTTTATGTTATCTTCTACTATATAAAAAAAATAGTTACTTATCTAGGAAAATACCTGGACTAGGCCTGCTAGTTTTGTCATTGAAACTATACCCTTGGACATGCTTTGGCAGAGACTAAGAGCTTCTAGCCAGTAAAGATACTTCGTCCGCAGAAAGCTATGAACAGTACCTCCATCCTGCAGGCTAATTCGATTATTCGCAGGAGAGCTCAGGCATGAGTCGTAGAGGTGGTCAATCCAGTAGATACAGGAGTAGCGCAACGCTGCAAGTGGATCTGGCTCGGGTCGTTTAATGTTTTCGGTGGGATACCCCAACTTGCCCAACCTATACATATCTCTATGCAACAATCTAGGCATGGCTTGGAGCGATCTAGAAAATATAATGCCGTGGGTATCCTCCTCTTCAGAAGGGAAAACATTAAGGGATGCGTGTGCAAGTAAAAACTCCTTTGCTGACTGGTGTACAAAGTAAATAGTATTCTCTCGCAAAGTGAGAAAAGAACCACAGTAGCCAATAATCTCTTGAATGGACTCAAGATCGTCTGCTAAGTCACCAAGCTGCTCAGTAAGCGTAACCAGCTCTTCCAGCATAATAGGCTGATATACAACTACAGCCAAAGCCAGTATCTGCTTGCAAAGACCAGCTTCGTCTAAGTTATTTATCTGTTGCACCATCCGTTCGTATAACGCGTTAAGGCCGGGCGGAAAGGAATCTAGCTTCTTCATAACATTTCGTTTTGGGATGCTTTCAAGATTCTGGCAAACTAACGCCACCCAAAGGAAAGTGCCGTGTGCATTTAGGGACAGGTAATCTAGCACAGCGTTTCGGATTTTGTCATTGTACCTTTTCTGCTCCTCTAGCTGACGCACTTTGTGCTGGATAAATACGCTAACAGCTTCAGAGACAGACTGTGCGTTAAGTTCAAGGCTTAGTCTCACTTTGTGCCTCGCTCTCTCTAGGCATTCTTCAATGTCCGGCCAGTTTCGGCTCGAGACAATCCACTTGACGCGAGAAGACGCAGCTGAGGTCTGGATGATGCATCCTAGCAGTTTCGGCAAATCTGCTACGCATTCATCGAGCGCATCAATAATCAGGTAAATTTTATTTAACCTGAGCCCTTCTATCATGCTTGTGAAGATCTCAGACAAGGCTACCCAGGAATTCGCGTCCTCAAAGAGGGACTTGCCCGCGTGGTCGTACTTGTTACGAATATGTGATACGAGCGAGGGCTGCTGGATGACAAGCAAGTACAGTAACCCTCGCAGTACGCCTATAGCGTTGTTGATGCGCGAGTCTGTGGCCTGACAGAAGAAGTATGATAGCAGATCTGTCTTATCTATTGACTTCTTCAGTTCGTTGACAATGCCGCAAAGCAGCATTGTTTTGCCCTTACCAGGATCACCTTTAATCCATAGTAGTTGGCTGTGCTGGTCGTTACGCCATCGTTGGAAGGCAGAGTTCTTAAGGATCCAGAGATATGAGCCGTCTATTAAGCCGCCCTTGGTGTCCTCAATGCGCTTCTTGTCGTCACGGGGGTCGGTGAGCCATAAGTCCTGGATACATTTCTTCACCGTATCAATCTCGTCCTCAAGCCTTTTAAATGCACTCGCCATCCCTTCGCCATAGCGAATAGGTATGTAGACATCGAAAATGCCAAGTAATGAGTACGCTTTATCTTCTGTGAGCTTTGTTTGGCGGCGTTCTATCCACGAAAATCGCTCATTGTCGCTGAACTGATTTAAAGGTTCTCCTTGAAGTGCTAGTATGGGGATTCCCGTTATCTGATGAATCTGTCGCTCCAAGGTTTTCTTATTACCAAGTTGCTTGCCTTCGTGGGAGAAAAATTCGACTGAACTTGGGGCAATAAGCTCTTGTAGCGTCCATCCCCTAGTAAACCATTCGCTTTCCTGGAAAGCCAGCTCCCAATGATGTTTATTGGTATTATTGCTTTTTTCCAGCTCAATTGTCACAATGTCCGATAAGTAGACGTAGCATTTTACCGCATTCTGGTACCAGCGAAACATGGAGTTAATAGCCTTCTGGTGTTCACCGTGGTTTGATTTATTGATGCAACAGGTGTCAATCCAGAAGTATTGCAAGTTATCTCGTCTTGCCTGTTCTCCACAGAACTGGATCTTCTTATAGCCAGGCTTGTTCTTGTAAGTCCCACTAATCATATCTTCAAAGGTGACCTCCTCAGTCTCCAGGCCCCATCTATGCGAAAGTATTGAATAAGGGGGAATTGTACCATCGCCAACTAAGTCCTCAGTGAGGCTGAACTCGCCTGTGTTACTACGTCGTAAAAGATGCATTGATTCGTATAGTGTTGGATAGGAGCAAGCGGCAGGAATTAATCTTCGTCGTGTTCAAATATCGTAGCGTAGGGGAAGAGATAAGTATGACAACTCGCTCGTCTGTGGAGGATATCAGTCCAAGCTATCGGGGATATGAGGTACATAGAAAATGGGGCATTAAGCTATACTTCAAAATTTCGTATCTAGAAGTGAGACAGTGCAAGAGTGATATGAGCTTGTTCTGTTTGCAATATCCTTGATTCTGTGAAGAAGTTTGAACAACCTCGGTTGGTAGCAGGGTGTCTTTGATTGCGCAGCCTACACTATGGCGCGGTAAGGCTAGTGTACCAGTGGTCGGACCTGAGCAGGAGGTGAATTCGCGACAGACTAGACTAAGGATGCCTATAACTCAAGACGTAGACGACTGCCTTGTTCTTAGTAGTAAGGAGGATGCCCAACCCGCTCCGGCTATGACCTTGTGCGAGAGGCGTTGAAGTCTTCTGAAAGGTGATATTGGTTCCCGTGGTGGGGCCTGGTATCGATTTCGTTTCCGAGATCTACCTTAACCTATTATGGCATAATAGGGTTGGGCTCATGTGCTGGCTCAACCCATTTGCCGAAGCACAGGCTTCGATTTCCAGAGTGGCCTACTCTGTCGTAACTTGTACCCCCTATCTCATCATATCCCCCTTCAATGAGCTAAGACTCGATCTCGGCTGCTAGTTGGTCTAGGAATCGGCGTTGGTGGGCTCGAGAAGTATGAGGACGTGGGCTTGATCAGGTTTTTCGTTTGGTTAGTAGAGAGAATAACAGCGGATTTCGGAGCTCGAGGACGATGTGATAGTATGTCTCCACGTTACAAAAGCAGGTATTGCTGTGCGTTGAACCGCATCTCGAAGTTCCACGTATCGAAGCTGGTTTCGACGGTGGCAACGCGTTGGCTGACTAACAGCGCTGGGGCCGTGTCTTAGCACTGCTCCCAATCCTGAGTCGGATTTAATCATATTCCGAGCGCTTGTGCGATCTTCACAGCCACAGATCTTATAGTAAATTACCCGCGGATGATGAGATGGGATCATCTTGCGTTAGCCAGGATCAGTGATGGAGGTACCAATTGACGTAGCGGCCCTGCATGAAATTGCGCCCTATAGCGCGCATAGAACTAATAATAACTTTCTAATATTAGAGGGAGGTTCTAAGGCTCAGATAAGGCTATTCTACGAAAACTTAGAGTAATAAAGGTTTAACGTTGACAGTATAGGGAGGGAAGTCTATTACGCCTCTAAAGAAGATGCTGTACAAATTAGGCTTAGAGGCGACGGTACGAACGTAATTTTAGTTTATAGGAGATTGTAGATATTAAGAATTAGCTATAGTAGATTTATTTTCTAGAATTATAGCAATACTCTTTATATAAATAGGTCTTCTAGTTACTAAAAGTTAAAGTACCCCTTATTTATCTTACTATATAGGGTATTTTACTATATAGAGATATACGTTAATATATATAATAAAAAATATAATAGCTAAATATTAAATATAATCGAGTATAAACTTAAATACTAATAGTAGTAGCTAGTCTATTTATAGCTATTTACTATACGCTTAAGACTTTTATAGTATTATATTATATTAATATAAGAATAGCTTTATATCTAATATCTAGTTATACTATATTAGACTCTACTAAATAATCGAACGGTTTATTACTATCTTTTTATAAAGGGAACTCTAGATCTTTAAAATATATATTCGAGTCTTTATAATTGCAAATAAATTAAGTAATTAAATCCTTTATACCCCTATTAATAGCTACTATATAAAAATTAAATACTTTAAAATATATAACTTATAGTATTAGACTTACTAGTAATAACTTTCTTCTTAGGTCTATTATCTAGATAATTAATAAATAATAATAGTAAAGAGTAATCTCTAATATATATATATACTTAGCCTATCTAACTATACTTTTTTTAATTATCTATTAGGCCCCTTTAATCTACTTCGATAATATTAAGAACTTAAATAACTAGAATTAGCTATATTATATATAGTACTTTAGTAGTTTCTTACTTATACTACTACTGTAAGTTTAATTATAATTAGTACTCTACTAATCTAATAATATACTATCCATTTTAAAAAGGTTATTAAAAAAGTTTAGTATAGTACTTAAATAATCTAATTTATTAATATATTATCTAGTAAGAATAAATAGGTATATACCTCTAGAAGTATACCTCTAAATTAAAGTAACTTTTATAATAACCTTCTTCTTCTCTTAAGTAGACTATAGAAGCTACTTTATATAGGGTAGTAGGGCTATAATACTAATATTATCTATAAAAAAGAAGATACTATTATAAGCTTCTAAAGAGATAGGTATACTATATAGACTATTAAAGAGAACTAGAAATAGAGTATCTCCTTAACTTATTATAAGATTTAAAAGACGTATAGTAAAACTATACTTTATTTTAATTATTAAATTAATAGAAACTCTTCTTTCTAAGATATTCTACTATATAACTATAAAAGAATAGCTTTATAGTAGTAATTAGAATCCTAACTTATATAAGGGTATATATACTATTCTACACCTATAATTAGCGATATTAATTATTCGTACCTTTTAGTTATAGTAGTATAATAGTATAGAGCCGTGCTTCTAATATTATAATTAATATTACCTAGTATGCGGGGTTAATAGGCGGTACTATAGGGTCGCGAGTTTAATTCGTATAAGAGCTAGTTTAGCCTAACAAGCTTTTTATAAAAAAGCTAAAGTATAAGGCGGCCTCTTTAAGCGCTATACTAAGAGTTGCTAGAAGGTCTAGTATATATATAGGCACGTATATATAAGCGCATCCGTATAGGCGTGTTTAAAAAGTAGCTAGAGATAACTAGAGGGTCGATCTGGTAGAGCTAGAAGTCTTAGTACCTACCTTTATATATCGTATCTCTTAGAGCGTCCGGGGCGTATGCTACTAAGGAGGGAGATAATATAAGGGTATATATACTATTCTACACCTATAATTAATAATATTAATTATTCGTACCTTTTAGTTATAGTAGTATAGTAGTATAAAGCCGTACTTCTAACAACTTAGATAAATATAATTAGATATAATACCCTATAGTAATATTCTATAAGTAAGAAAGTTTAATTTAAAAGTAAATAATATTAGAACCTTTAGGTTACTATTTTTTAAGTTCTAAATAATATTTTTTAACTATACTACTCCCCTTTAAAAGTAAATTATACTACTTAAATAGTATAAGTATTAAAGTATAGTAAGAACTAGTAGTTTATAATATAATATATCTTATATAAATTTAGATTTATAACTATACTATTATAAAATAGACTCTATCAGCTAGCTTAGTATTAGTAAGGTAATATAGGGTAGAGTATAGTATTATATAATATATATAGTATATAGGGGTAGTAGAATAAATAAATAACTATTTCGTTAATTACTATCGGGTGCTATATATCTAGTTAAAGGGGCTATATAAGATATATACTTAGTTTAAGTATATATACTATATTATATATCTTAAATATATAATATATACTTTAACTCTATACAATATTTACTATTTAGATACTAGTAGTTTTTCTTTTTATAGGCCCACCCTATCTATAATTACCTACCTTTTCTCCTTCTCTATCCCTCCTATCCCCTTACTCTTCTTCTCTTTCTACTTCTCCTTCTACTTCTCCTTCTACTACTCTTTCTACTACCCTATTATAACGGCCCTTCTCGTTGGCCAGGTGCAGGGCGGGTGATAATTAAGAGTAATCACGTGCTGTAAGGTGTATTATTCTTATAGGCTTATAATAGAAGTGCGCAAGTAGAGTATATAAAGGATATTTAAGTTAACTATAAAGAGCTATAAAGATTGGAGTTGTAAGATCGTTAAATACAATTTGGTTCCCTTATTATTTTCTTGCTCATTCACTCAGTTAACTAAGTTACTAAGTATACTCAGTAGCTTAGTAGACTAAGCTACTAAGCGCGTCACGTGCCTTATATTAGTCTTATTCTTCCAGCTATATAAAGTTCTAAATCTTAATTGGGTCTAGTATAGAGGTTCCTATAAGGGTGTCTATAATACTACCTTCCCCCTCTAAGCTCTCAGCCTAAGAGTTTTCCCATTCTAAACTAGTATATAATGGGGTTAGTACGCTGTTTTCGCTGAGACTATATATATTCCTAATACCTCCCCTTTATTATTTAACTCTAAGTAGATACTATTATACGGATCGTATAGACTATTTAGGTAAAATAATTATACCTTATTCCCGGTGTTCCTATAAGGGGTTAACTTGTAAGGTAGATGAGAAGGAGACACCTAAGAAATTGTGTTACTCGGAGTACTTTTATACTAGTATACATTTGTTGTATAACGCGGATTACGATACTTAGATTGCTCGTATATTATAATCCCGTAATACTAGTTTATTCCTAATTCTTCCTAGTAGCGAAGTAGGATGCTAAAGTTGTAAAGTTAGAGGAGGAGATCCGTCTGGCCCAGGAGGAGTTAGAATAACTTCTTGATAAGGTGGCGGTAGCTTATATAAGAATCCAGCGTCTTCGCAAAATTCGTAAACAAGTAAAATATAGGTAGGCGGAGGGTTATAAACGTGCGTGGAAGTAACTTAAGAAAGAGGAAGAGGCGGATCGCGAGGCGGGTCTCCTTCCTAAGGCGGAGTCGCCTCCTGCGACGCAGCTAACATCGTTTAATCCTACTACTCTATCTCCCAGTTTTCTTCGTAAATTTGGTTTTTATAATATACCTACAACGCTGTAGGGCTGAGGTTTTCTTCTAGTTCCCAGGTATCGCTCTATTAGTTCCCGTGTTCATCCGTTCCTAACTATTTTATTAGATAGTACTATTTACTATTCCGTGTTTTATACCTTATTATTCTCTTAACTTTCTATTCTGGGTCTTCTCCGTACGCGTCTGCGTCGTATACTACTAGTTTAGTATCTTAAGGTGCCTTTTCTATAAGTATAATATAGAAGGTTAGGTAGATTTTTATAGTTATAGGTAATTTAAGTTAATAGTTTACAGGTAACGTTTATTTTTTAATCTTATATAGTCTGATTTTAATATAGTCTAGTTTACTGCTTAGTCGTTTACTTTAAATATTTCGTCTTAACAGCCAAACTTTTTCTCCCTTCTTAAAGTAAGGTAGTTGTTTATATTTCTTATTATAGTATTTCTTTATAGTATATTATAGGAACTAGAGATCTTTCTTTAGTAAGTCTTGCGTTTATTAAATAATCTGGACTCGTTCTTATATTTAGGGTGCCTATAATACTACTTCAATCGGGGTGTTATATATTTTTAGTTTATACCTATAGTTTACTATAAATAGTAATACTCTAGTTATACTATATATAGTACTGTTATACGCGAGTTGCGCTATTAGTAGTAGTATTACCTAATTGTTTTATCTATAGTTAAGGTAGTATTATAGGTATTACTCTACTGTTTAGTTTATTTATTCTATCTATCCATCCGTCTATAGGTAAAATGCCGTAGACATTTTATATTTAATTCCTAGTAAGTTTATAATTATTTGCTAAAACTTTAAGGTAAACTTAGTATCTTAGTCTATAATTATCTTCTAGGGTACTCTATACTATACTACGATCCATTTTAGAAAGATGTTTACAACTTATTCTACTAGTAATACTTCGTTACAGGGGATGAAGTAGGTGTATTTTATAAGTCTATCTACAATTATTATAATAGAGTTGTATGCTTCTCCCTTAAAGTAGTCTTTTAACTTTAGTAGCTTAACGATAAAGTCTATAGTAATTTCCGTCTATAGTCTAGTAGGTATTTCTAGGTTTTATAATAGTCTGTAGGATGTATATCTACTAGGTTTATTCTATTAATAGTCTACGCATTCCTGTAACGTATTTTTTACCTATTCCCTTACTTTAGGAAAGTAGAATCTCCTAAGGATTTGTTCTAGCGTTTTTTCGGTTCTTTAGTATCCGTAGGTAGGGGCTTTATAAAATTGCCTAATAAATTCTTTTCTAACTTTAGCTGGTATATAGATTCGATTGTAGATATATAGTAGTCTGTCTGTCTATTCCGGTTCTTATTCTTAGAGTTCTTCGGGTATCCTGTCTATTACTGTTCTAATTAGTATTATCCAGCTTACTTCTTTAGTAATAGTCGTTGCTGCGAGTTGTAGGTAATTATATACTATACTTCTATCTTGTTGTTTCCTTAGTAGTATAGCTGTAGTTCCTTTCTCTTACTCGTATCCCGGTGGTCTACTTAGTACGTCTACTCTTCGGTTCTATTTTCCGCTAATGTGGATAATCTTAAAGTTAAATGTAGCTAGTTCTTATAACTATCTAACCTGTCTAGGGGTAAGAGTTTTAATAGTAAGAAAGGTGGTAAAATTTTTATAATTACAATAGACTTTAGTTTACTATTTTACTCCTTACAGGTACACACGCCATTCTTTAAAGTATGCTATAATAGCTAGGAGTTCTTAGTCGTATATGTTATAGTTTATCTCTACTAGTGTGAGTTTTCGTGAATAATATACTACTGGATATTATTTCCTATTATAGATTTATATAAGAATTCTAGCTATTCTCGTTCCTAATGCGTCGGTTTCTATAAGAGCTTTTTTTTCTAGGTCGTAGAGTTTCAGTACCGGTTCTTGCTAAAATTGTTTCTTAACTTCTTAGAAGGCTTTTTCTTGTTCGTTTCCCCATGTGAAGGTAACATCTTTTTTTAATAGTTGAGTTAGGGGTGTAGTTATATCGCTCTAATTGTTGATGAAGGTTTAATAGAAGTTATAGAATCCTATAAAGGATTAGACATCTTTAACCAACTTCGGGGTTAGCTAGTTTCTAATTACTACTAATTTGTTTGGGTCTATTTATAGTTGTTCTAGTTCGATAATAAATCCTAAGTAGTCTATTCTCGTGGTATAAAATTCGTATTTCTTTACCTTAAGGTATAGTTTTACGGCTTACAATACGCGTAGTACTTGTTTAATATATTTCTTATATTCCTGTTTTATTTTTAAATATATAAGAACGTCGTCTAAGTATACTATATAGAATCGTCTAAGGTAGGGTCTTAGTACCTTATTAATTTGTTTTTAGAAAGTGGCTGGTATATTAGTAAGTCTAAATAGTATAACTAGATATTTAAAAAGTCCCCTTTTTATTCTAAATACTATTTTCTATTCGTCTCCTTCTTTAATGCGGATTTAATAGTATGCGTTCTAGATATCTAATTTTATAAAAATAGTAGCTTCTCTTAATTAGTTTCTTAAATCACGAATGAGTGGTAGAGGATATTAGTCCTTAATTGTAATGTTATTAAGGGTGCGATAATCAACACATATTTATAGGTCGGTTATTCCTTTTTTATCTACGAAGAGTATAGGGTATACTACTAGTAAGTTTAATTCTCTAATTATTCCTTTCTTCAGGTATTTGTCTACATATTATTCTAGAGCCTCTATTTCTCTTAGTATTAGGCTATATATTAGTCTATATCTAGGTTCTTTTCCTAGTTGTAGTTTAATTTTATAATCGTGTTCTCTGTGTTTAGGTAGGTATTGTAGTAGTTCTTAGAGCTGTTTTATCAAATGTTGGTATTCCTTAGGTATACTATATAATACGTTTCCTATTAGGAATAATTCTTTTACTACTTCTTTTACTATTACAGCGAGTTGTTCTTTAATTAGTTAACTAGAGTTTTTAAAAATAATTCGTCCCATTTACTAATTTATCTGCAGGTTTTCTTTTCTCAACTATAAGATTTCTAGGATAATATTATAGTTAGTAATCTCTAT
Organism: Lojkania enalia; assembly: GCA_010094045.1. Taxonomy (NCBI): domain Eukaryota; kingdom Fungi; phylum Ascomycota; class Dothideomycetes; order Pleosporales; genus Lojkania; species Lojkania enalia. Next base: position 88,594 of record ML986772.1, read on the forward strand.
AATTTAGAATATTTGTCCTTATTAGGTTGTTCCTGGAATTTTAAACTCTCCTGGTTCTGTGGTATGTGTAACTTTCTTCTAGAAGTCTTTCCCTTCTATAGTTTAAATTGTATAAGGTTGTTCTAGTCGTATTATAGGTATTCTTTTTCTAGTAATATAGTTACTAGCTATAAAATTTTTTGTTGCTCTACTATTGATAAGTATATATACTTTATAGCCGTAGTACCGTCCGGGTGTTATAAGGTAGTATTCTCCTATATTCCCGTACAACTGAGTTATCTTAGGCTAGTAGGCTATTACTTCTTTTATAGATATATATTTTAGACATTTCTGTTCTAGGCATTTATATTATAGCCTTCCTCTAACGTATACTTTAGGTAATAGAGGTCTAGGTTCAAGTACTATATAGTTTTGGGTTTGTTTAGTAACTTCCTATCCTATTATAGCTTCTTACTTTACAGGATTTCCCAGTACTTTATCTTCGTTTAGTCGTCTTAGCTATACACCTATGTTTTCCTTTCTTCCTTGGTAGGCCTTATATTATCGTTTAATATACGATATCCATGCTATCTTAAAATATACTAGATAGTATTAGTTTATACGAGGGTTATTATCTTCTCTAACTTAGTAGTCCTATTCTTGTTTATATCGCGATACCTTTAGTACCCAGTATTTTACTAGTACTTTACTTCGTAAGAAGGCCACTACTTTCCGTACTGTATATATAGCCTTGTCCTAGTCTATTATATTAAGGTGCCCTTCTACTACCTTCGTAGTTTCTATCCATTTTTAGAAGTATAAGAAGCGGATTTCCCTAGGGTAGGTGTTTTGCTATTCTTCGTAAACGTCGATAATATCTTATTCTAGTCTATTTTTATTATGGAATCTTATAGGTAGTTCTTCTTATAGGGTAGCTATAGGAGCCGGGGTTCCCTATTTATACTCGATCATTCCTTATCGGTATATAGAATATACTCTAGGTGCTGGTTCAGGTGTTAGTACTCTAACAGTAGCTTCTTCTATTTATAACGGGGTGTTTATTTCTTTATCCTCGTCCGATATTTCTTAAACTTCTTCTAGCTATCTTTTTATATGTTCCTGCGTTGCTATAAGTTGCGTTTTCTTCTAAAGCTAATATCCTATAGCTTCTTTAAGTTGCTGGTATATCTAACACTCGTCTTTATTATAGAAAGACTAATATAAGGTTCTGTGTTCTGTGGTTGCAGCTAGTTTTTCTTTACCTGCTTCCTACGGTTTGTCTTCTATAGGCCGGTTTTTCTTTTCTTTCTTTTTGCTTCGACATTCCTTTACTATATATTCTAGTTTTTAATAATTATAACACTTAATATCTTTTTTCTAAGTCTTCTTTTCTTAAGTCGCCTATAGTTTAGGCTTCTTTTCCCTAGTAGCGCTCAGATCTATAGGTCCGCCCGCGTTGGCAGCCCTTACTAAAAAGCGTGCCCTTTAGTAGTGTACTTATCTTTCCTTATTTTTAAACTGGTATAGTTTGTTATTAATTCTCTTTACTAGTTAGAAGTATAACGCTAGGTCCTGCGGTTGCTCCATATATATTATTACTCTTCTTATTTCTATTTTTAATCCTCTGCAGAACTTTACTATTATACTATAGTTGTTCTAGGCGACTTTATTTAAGAGCTATTAAAAGCTTGATATATATAAGGTAACAGATCCTAGTTAAACTAGGTCGTAGAGTCTATTTTCTACTGCTTATACTTCGTCGATGTCTCCAAACGCTAGTTTAAGTTTCTATTAGAAGTATGCTAGGCTTGTAAATATTGCCTTAGTTTTACTCTTCTAGTATTCCTCCGCGTGGTTCTTAAAATCTATTAGGAAGGACTGGAACCAGTCGAGTAGTTTACCCGTCAAGTATACTCCTATAAACAGTACTTTCTCGTTCTTATATTAGATAATATCGAGGTTAGCGTCGATGTAGATCTTTACTACTACTAGGAATCCTTTAAGTTTGGACCTGGTTCTATTAAATTTGTCGAGTAGTACTAGTTTAATTCATTGTTGGTAATATATTATTAATAGTACTCTTTCGACTTGTTCGAGTTTTTGGATAATTCCCACAAGTCCTATCTCTTATTTACTATTAACTATTCCTTATATTCCTTTAAGACTTTCGAGAAGGCTGTCCTGAGTCTCCTTTAGGCTTCTTATCTATTTGTCTACTAGAACTAGCTGTTCCTGTTATTATGCTAATTTGTTCTACATTCTTGTAAATGTGGTTATTATACCTGCCTCTAAAGAGGTAGCTTTACTAGCTAATCCCGATATTCTACTTACGTGAATTTCCTATATTACTTACTAAAGGTATCTCTTTCCTTATAACTAGGGTAGTCTGACTGGTCTCACTTCTTCTAGCCTTACGAGGGTAGTTAAAGTATAACAGCTCTTCTTATTAGCCAGGTGCAGGGCGGGTAATAACTAAGAGTGATCACGTACTGCGAGGTGTATTATTCTTATAGGCTTGTGATAGAAGTACGTAAGTAGAGTATATAAAGGATATTTAAGTTGACTATAAAGAGCTATAAAGATTAGAGTCGTAAGGTCGTTAAATATAATTTAGTTCCCTTATTATTTTCTTGCTTATTCACTCAGTTAACTAAGTTACTAAGTATACTTAGTAGCTTAGTAGACTAAGCTACTAAGCGCATCACGTGCCTTGTATTAGCCTTATTCTTCTAGCTATACAGAGTCTTAGGTCTCAATTAGGTCTAGTGCGGGGGTTCCTACAGGGGTGTCCGTAATACTATACTAGAGACTACCCCCTAAGAAGCTAAAATACCTAGTAACGCGCGTAAACTAGAGGCTTAATTAATAATAATTTGTAGCAGGATTTAGTAATATTAAGACTTATTACTTATATTAATTATTATAGCCTTTAATTAGCTTTAAAAGAGTATTATAATAATAACGCATTTAATCGCGCTGATAGCTAATTAAATTAAGAGCTTTAAGTAAGTAAATAAGGTAGTAATAAAGCGAAAATAATAGAAAAGAAAGCGATTATAGAAGTAGGGGATTCTAATAAAGGCTGTAGGTAAGGATATAATTAATTAAAATAATATTAAGAGTTAGATTAATAAGAAAATTTATAATTAGAGTACTTAGCTATAAAAGAGTAGCTAGCTTTAATAGAGCTATAAGCGCTATAAATAGCCTAGCTATAATACTCGAACGTGCTAAATTAATAGCGTAGGTATTAAATAATCTAATAGACTATTACTTCTTATAGTATATATATATGTGGTTAATAATTATCGCGATTAAGTTGTTCGAATCTTAGTAGGGTAATAGCTTACTTATACTAATAGCTCGCTTATAAACTACGTTAAAGTTAAATTTAATTAAAAGTATAACTATTTAAAAGTTAAATATAAAAATCCTAAGATTATAGGAGGCTAGTTCTACCTTATATAGAATATAAAAGCTAAGTATAGTATTATTAACGAAGATATATACAACTTTAATAAATTAAGCTTTATAATAGGCGTAATATTAATAGAAGTAGTAGTTACTAGCTCTAAGAGTGTAACGATACAAAGAAATCGTTCCACGAAAAGCTTTATATATAATCTTATCCCAAAGCTTTTCGCTTATCTTATCCTACCCCTAGTTCTACCCCTTTTCCCTTCTATATATAGTTGCACACTCCCTTATAAATAGCTTAGTAGTTCTTCTATATCCTTTCGTATAAGGCCTATAGGTAATAATAGAATTCCTAGGTTCCTAATCCCCTATATACTCCTATATACCTCTAAATGGATTCGTACTATATTTAGACCTATTATCTTACCTACGCTATTATATTATATAGAAGAACTTAATACTACTAGTAACAGCCTCTTTAATAATATCGCATCGATTGTTTATTTAACTATATTTAAGTTTAAGATACACCTAATTTAGTTTAGATTATAATACTTATATACCGTTATATTAAATTATTTAGTTACCTAGACAGGATCTTAGAAACCTTCTATTAACTAAAGTCTTTAGGTTTAGAACTTCCTATCCCCTACGATTAGAATTGCCTTTAAAAAAGCCGCGTAGAGTGCGCCTAGGTAGAAACTTAAAGACTACTAATAACCTATTAGAATTAGAGGTAACCGCTGATATCTAACTATAATTTACCTTCTAATTTCTATACTAGAACCGATATATGCGTAAGTTATAGTAAGAGTAAACTTCCGTCTACGCGTGTAAAACAACTGTTACCTCCTATAGGGGGCCTTATAATAGGCGGACCCCTTTCTATAGGGCCTGTAATAAAGAACCTATCTAATTTAGAGGGAAATTAAAGTAAATTAACTCTTAAGGAATAAATCATAATTTTATAAGAGGAGATTATATACTTAATACGATAGAGAACTATTAGTCCTAATTAACCTCTATAAACTACCAAATCAGAACTAATAATATACTAAGAAACTTTTATAACTTCCCTAGTAAGAAACCTCTCAGCTACCTTTAAACCCTCTTAAGCCTACCTTACTAAACGTACGCCTAAGATCAAAAGCTTTATAGATAGTAATAAACCTACATTTAAATAATAGTAAGTCTTAATTCTGGACCAACTTAAGATTAATATAGATTACTATTAGATAGAGCGTATACGTATAGTATTAATATAAAGATATACCTCTAGTACTGCGAAAGGGTATCTAGAGCTAAAATACCTAGCTAAATTAGACTAGTATCGGTTTAAAAATACTAAAGAAATAATTTTACTTCTATAATTATATTTTATTATAGATAATAAAGAGATAGAGGTATAATAGGCGTTTTAGGTCTTAAGGATAAATAAGGGAGAAGTATTCCTAACTTTTAAAGCTCGCTTTATTAGTATAACTATTAGGGGATCCGTATCCTAATTTAAGTAGTTCTTCTACCTATAGGATAAGATTCTCCCCAGCTTAAGGATACTAAACCTTAGCTTTAAGCTTATATAGAAAGGCTCTTTTAATGCTATAGTTGCCTACTTAACAGCCTATAATATAGAAAGGAGAAGCGTTCCTAACCTTCTAAAACGAACTATTAGCCTATAGATTGTAGTTAAAATAAATTTAAATTAGTACTAGAAGGCTTTTAAGAGTTTATCTAAGGTAATCTATAATCTAATACTACCCCGATCTACCCTAGTATTAATACCTTATTCTACTACGATCGCTCTCTAACTACCTAGTAAGACTCTTACATCTAAAAGGTATATAACCCTAGATAATTACTATAATTATAGTAAACTAAGATACTTCGCGAATAAATATACAGTTTTTAGAGTATAAGAGATAGAGGTTAAATAAGAAGAGATTAAGGAAGAAAAGTTTCTAGACGTAAACGAGTACCACCTAGATAGTTCTTAGGTAGGAAATAGAGATATCTAAGAAAACTTTCTATTCTAGATTTAAGTAAGTATAATTTATTAAATATTAATTTATCGTATTTATTTAGAGGAAAATACTTCTAAATCTCTACTATTCTATATTTAAAAGGCGTTAGTATATAACTAAATACTCTTGTTAATATAGACGCCTAAGGCTTTCTATTTCTTAATTCTATAGTAGCTAGAT
>ML986773.1:2580-93619 GCA_010094045.1 Lojkania enalia
AAATATTTTAACGGAAAATAGTATTCTATAGTATTTTATAGTAAGGTTTTATCCGGTTTAGAACTGAACTAAAAAATCTATAATAAGAAACTATTTGCAATTATTACTACGTTTAAGTAATAGAGGGTAAAACTTACTTTAGTAGCTACTAGAACTCTAGTATACACCGATTATCGCTTACTTAAATATTTTATAACTATAAAGGTACTTAATACTTATTAAGTTTATTAGACTAAGGAATTAGCTTAGTATTAGTTCCGAATCGAGTATACCCTAGGTAAGAATAATACTAGAGTAGATATCTTTAGTTATTATAAATAAGATATAGAAAACTTAAAAGTAGCTTAAACTAATAACTAGTTAAGAGTTCTATTTAAACCGTATTAACTTCACCCCTAAATTAATATTAAATTAGCCTAGTCCTATATTACTTAAATAATAACTTAAACAGTTATACTAAATATTATTAAAAGCTAAAAGTAGGTTATATTACTAGACTCTCTAGAGTTAATTAATATATTACTATAAGAAAACTAAGTCTCCTTTACGTAGAAACGTATACTTTTATTCTACAAGTATTAGATAGAGAATAGACTACTCCTCTACAATAATTACTTATATATTCTATCAGATTTAGGCCTTTATATATAACTTATATAAGAGGCTTACAACTAAGTATCTTCTATATACCTAAGCGCTACTAAAACCTATTAGTTACTATTTTAGAAGTACTATTAAAAGAGTATAGAAGTTACTTATAAACAATATATATAGAATTATATTCTATACTATAAAGCTTATCTAATATAAACCCGAACTCTAGGTTTTATCTACCTACTTTCTATACTAAATTAACTAATATAGTATTTATATATTAACTTTAAGGATTTTCCTATAAATAAGTCTAGATATAATTAGATTATAGTAGTAATTAATCGCCTATCTAAATAAGCTATATCTATTCTCTACTATTATATAATTAACGTATAGGGAATAGCTGAATTATTTATTTAATAGATATACTACTTTAGCTATATACTTAAAACTATTATTTTAAACTAAAGACCTTAGTTTATATCTAGTTTCTAGTCCGAATTCTGCTGTATCTTAGGTATAAAGATTAAACTATCTACTACTTATTATAAAGAAACTAATAGATAGACAGAGATTATAAATAAATATATTAATTAGAGACTATACTCTTTTATATTCTTCTATTAGAACAACTAGAGTTCTCTATTATCTATAATCGACCGAGTATAAGTAACTCTACCCTATATAACTATCGAAATATTCTTATATTAGATCTTATACAGATCTAAGCCCTATTAGAGTTAGGATTAGAAATATTCTATTAATCCTATTATTATAACAGATAAATTAAATCGTAAGAATACTTTAGCTCTAATAACTTATATATATACAGCCTAGGAAACTATAAAGGCTAATATTAAAAAGGCTTAAAATCGTATATAATCTATTATTAACTATTACTAGTAACTAATTAATTAGTAGATTAGTAATATAGTCTACCTAAATACTAAGAACCTTACGGTTTAGAGACTAAGCTAAAAACTATCTAATTAATAGGAGGGCCCTTTTAAAGTACTAGAATAGGTTAGAAACTTATACTATCTATAGCTACCCCTAAAGTTAAGAATATATAATATCTTCGTACTAAACCTACTATATAAGAACTCCTAAGACCTTTTACTAGGGTAAGAAGCTCCGAAACTACCCGTTATTACTATTAAGGGGGTAGAAGAGTAGGAGGTTAAGGAAATACTAGCTAGTAAACTATATTATAAGACCCTTAAATACTATATAAAATAGGTAGGATATAATTTAGACCTAGTTTAATATAAAGTCTTAAATTTTATAAGTTTATTTTATAAGCTAAGAGCTTTTTATAATAAATATCTAAATTAGCTAGAACCTCTAAGAACCCTAATTAAATAGATTAAGGTATATAAGAATAGTATAGAGAATATAAATTATCTAGTAGATAATAATATATAAGAGTTGAATAGTAGATTTAAAAACTAAAGTATAGGCCTAAAATTACTCTTCTATAGAATCTGGAGGGTTTAATAGTAGGCTGTTAGATACCTCCCTAGTCTTCTTCTCTTCTACTCTTCTTCCTCTTCTTTCCCTCTAGACTCTCTCTAAACCTTCCCTACCTCGTTTTTAGCCGTCTAAGAGCGCCGTAATATTAGCTTAAAGGCTAGATACTAGAGCCTTTAAAGCTAAAACCTGATAGAGTAACTTAGTACCCTAGTAGAATAAAACTACCTAGATACTAGCTGTAGGAAGGCTATTTTCCTAACTCTTTATAACCTAAGCTATAAACGCTAGGCTATAAGTAGACTCTAAAATAGTTTTAAAGGCTACCTTTTTATCCTTCTTATCCCCTATATATTAGACTGCTACTTATAGTTTAAGCTAGCCCCGGAGGACCAGAAACTCCTTCTTATAGTAGGAGGGGATCTATAAGTATATTAGTAGTAAATACTCTACTAGTATTAAATACGATTTATATAGGGTTATACTTTTTATTTTATAAGGTGTAATACTTATATTTTTTTAATCTTAGAGACTAAAAGGTAAATATTATATACTATCTACGGGCGAGCGCGTATATAGTTTAAAGGTAGATAATCTAGAAGACTTTTAAAGAGGCTCTAAAAGGTAGGTAGAGTAGTATATTAATTAATTTTTTCTATAAGGCGTTAGTAATATTTTAATAATTAACAGTTCTAGGGATGTATAATAATATATATAGAGTAGAAGTTATTATTTAGTTAAGGAAGCTTAGTTAACAGCAATCTAATAATATACTAAAGCTGGTAAACACTTATTATTATATATAATAAAATTATAATATTAATAAACTATTATAATAGTAGTTACTAGCTAATATATAGGTTAATTATACTTACCGCGAAAACCTTACTTAATATTATATTAATAAACGTATCTCTATAGGCAACCGCGCGTATTAGTTCTTACTAGTATATACCTTTTTAAAGAAATTTCTTTATACTAGAACCTATTTATAATAGCCCCAATTCCCTCCTAAACTAGTATAGATAGAGACTATCAGCCTATAAGAAGGGGGGTAGTATAATAATATAAAGAAATCGTTCTACGAAAAGCTTTATATATAACCTTATCCTAAAGCTTTTCGCTTATCTTATCTTACCCTTAGTTCTACCCCTTTTCTCTTCCGTATATAGTTATATACTCCCTTATAAGTAGCTTAGTAGTTCTTTTATATCTTTTCGTATAAGGCTTATAGGTGTTAATAGAATTTTTAGGTCCCTAATCCTCTATATACTTCTATATACCTTTAAGTAGATTTGTACTATATTTGGACCTATTATCTTACCTATACTATTACAGTATCTACACTAGTTTAGTAAAATTATTATAGAAGCTAAAGAGCTAAGAAAGGTAGTTTTAGAGGTAAGGGAGATATAAGGGAATATTAGAAGATAACTTAATATTACGGCTTATAAGATAATAGGAGTAAGTATACTTAAGGAAGAGGAATATTCTAAGAATAATATATATTTAGAGGAATATAAAGTACTAAGCTAGAAATAATATATAGTTAGATACTAGTACTACTAAGATATATTTAGGGTATTTAAATAGTAAGGATTAGATAAAGACTACTAACTAATTAAATAGTAATAGTATTTTTTAGGATAGAAGTATAAGATATATAGTAAATAAGTAAAGGCTGCTTACGCCTAAGAACTATAGACAGAGTATAGTATAGATAGATGTCTATTATATAGAAGAGAAAAGGAGAAGATAGAGTTTTTTCCACCTTAGTTAAAAAACTAAGTAGCCCCTAAGATAATAGCTACGCTAAGAAACCGGGTAGGAAAGCTATTAGAAGGGTTATTAATATAGTACTTTTATATATAGTACTCCGAGTGGAGTTTAATAAGAGGAAGTTTAAAATACTACTTAATAGTAGAGTTTTAAATATATTTATATTAGTATAATAGATTTATAAGAATAATATAGAGTAGAGAGAAAAAGTAGTACCTTATACGATACACCTAGTAGATAATAAGCTAATAGACTATAGTAGAGGAGTTATACTAATAGAAACTAAGAAGCGAGCGCTTAATATTATAGGATATACTAATATAAGAAGTATTAATATTATAAACCTAGGAAAATTTAATATATTACTAGGTATAGACTAGCTAGCTAAATATAATTCTAGAGTAGATTAGTAGTAAGGGATAGTTTATAGGCTATAGAGCCGATCTAAGATAGAACGGGTAGTAGGATAGTATAAGATAAGATATCCTTCGGATCTATAATTAATATAGAGAGTATTAGCAGCTATAATAGCGAAATATCTTAAGAAGATAAAATAGATGCTAGGTATTATCGTAGTTTAAAAAGTATATAAGAAACTATAGGACGATAGTATATTCTAAGAAATCTAAGAAGATTACAGCGAATTTATAGAGCTATATAAAGAAGTAGAAAATAGAGAGTTACCTAAATATAAGGAATACGACTATAAAATTATTATTAAGGATAAAAAAAACTAAAACCTAGTCTAATATATAACTTAAACTAAAAATAAAGAGAAGAACTTTAGAAGTATATCTAAAAGAATTTAGTAAGAGGGTATATATAACTAAGCTAGAGTAAAATAGTATTACTAATATTATTTGTATCTAAGAAAAATAGTAAACTAAGGTTATATATAGACTATAAACAGCTAAACGATATAACTAAGAAAAATAGATACCTATTACTTAAGATAATAAAACTTATAAGTTAATTATAGAAAGCTAAATAGTTTATAAAGTTTAATATAAGAGAAGAATACTACCGAATTCGGATAAAAAAGGGCTATAAATAGAAAACAGCATTTAAGATAAGAGAAGGTTTTTTTAAATACCTAGTAATACTATTTAAACTTATAAATATACTAGTAACCTTCTAAGCAGTTATAAATAATATATTAAGGGAATACTTAGATATATTTATAATAGTATATCTAGATAATATTCTAGTTTATATAAACAGATCGCTAAGAGAGTATAAGAAATATATTAGAAAAGTACTAGAGAAACTATAAGAGTATAAATTACTTATAGTCCTAGAAAAATATAAGTTTTATAAGATAGGAATAGGATTCCTAGGGTTCTAGATATCTAGGGATAGTATTAAGATAGAATAAGAAAAGGTTAAAGTAATACTAGAATAACTAGTACCTACCTTAGTTAAATAAGTCTAATCTTTTCTAGGCTTCGCGAATTTCTATAGGAAATTTATAAGCAGGTACTCTAGAGTAGTAGTATCTTTAATAGAGATTACTAAGAAAGAAAAAAGGTTTAAATAGTAGAAAGTATAATAAAAAGCCTTTAAAGAACTAAAAGCTTACTTTATCTTAGTATTAATATTAAGAATGCTAGACCTAGAGAAGTAGTTTCGAGTAGAAACTAATACTTCAGATAAAGTAATAGATACTTATTTAAGTTAGTAAGACGAAGACGGAAAATAGAGGCTATAAGCCTACTTTTCAAGAAAAATAAAACCGGAAGAACTTAACTATAATATATATAATAAGGAACTGTTAGTAATAGTTAAAGCGTTAAAAGAATAGTAAGTATATCTAGTAGGAACTAAATACCTATTTAAAGTCTAAATAGATTATAAAAACCTTATATACTTTATAATAATAAAAGAACTTATAGAAAGATAAATATAATAGATAGAATAGTTAGTAGACTATAACTTTAGAATAACGCACTGGAAAGGGTTAGAAAATATAGCTATAAACGTATTAAGTTGTAGAGCTAATTATATAACTAAAGAAAAATATAAAAGAGACGCGATCCTAAAATAGAAATTAGATAGATCTCTTATATATAACCACCTACGAGTCGCCTAAGTTATAAGACTAACTATACTAGAGTAAAACTAGTAATAGAAGCTAAGAGATATATAGATAGTAGAGCGATATCTAATAAGTAGTAATAAAGTAAAAGTAATTAAAAACGTAACTTAAAAATAACTATATATATACCCGCATGTATAAAAGCGGATAATAAAAGAATTATATAAATTACTAGAATAGGAGTACTTAAGAATAGTAGAAATAGAGCGAAGGTTAAGGAAGAGCTTTATTCTTACTAATACGAGAAAAGAAGTATAGGACGTACTAAATAAGTGTCTAGAATGCGAGAAGAATAAGACTACGAGGTATAAGCTTTATAAATTCTTATAGCTATTAGAAATACCTAAAAGACTATAAGAATAGATTATAATTAACTTTATAACTAAATTACTAGAGTTAATAGAACTAAGATTAGAAAGAAAATATGATATAATTATAAATATAGTAGATTAATTAATAAAATATACGTACTTTAGACTAGTATTAGAAATAATAATAGTACCTAAACTAGCGTATAAGTTATTATATATAGTATTTACGAAGTATAAAGTTCTAAAGTATATTACTTTAGATAGAGATAAGTTATTTACATCTAAATACTAGTAAGGATAGATAGAGAAGATAGGAATCTAATAACAAATATTAACTAGCTTCTACCTATAGATAGATAGTTAGATAGAATAAGTTAACTAGAGTCTAGAAACGTATTTAAGAATATATATTAATAAATAATAAAACAATTAGGTTAAATTATTACTTATAGTATAGATAGCCTATAATAGAATAACCTAAAGTATAATAGAGACTATATTCTTTAAAGCTAACTATAGGCGAAAAGCTATTATATATTAGGAATAGAATAAGAAAGAGTCTCTAGTTCTACTAGTAGACTAAAAAGCTAGAAAAATAAAAGAAATTTATAATTAGCTTAGGGAAAGGATTTAGTTAAAAAACTTTAAAATAGTAGAATAAGCTAATAAACTAAGGGTTAAGGGACTAACCTTTAAAAAAGGGGGTAAAGTTTTCCTGTTAACAAAAAACTTAAAGACTAAGAGGCCTATAAAGAAGCTAGATTATAAGAGAATAAGACTATTTCTAATTAAAGAATAGGTTAGACCTATAAACTTTAAACTAAAGCTACTAGAAAATATAAAAATATATCTAGTATTTTACAAATTAAAACTAGAACTAGTACCGGATAATATACTATTATAAGAAACTATTAATATAGAACTAGAATAAGAATATAAAGTAGAATATATACTAGTAAGAAAACGGTTCGGACGTTAGTAGAAATATCTAGTAAAGTAGAAAAGATACCTATAAGAGGAAAGTTTATAAGAACTAGTATAAAATCTAACTAACTGTACTATAAAGCTAAAGGAGTTTTACTAGAAAGCTAAAATAATAGGTTATTAAGTAGAGTCTAGTTAGGAAGTAATAGTAGTAGTAATATAAAAGGAGCCTCTTATATAGAACTTAGACTAATAGTAAAGAGCGCCTCGGATATAGTAGATCTCCTCTCCTCTTCCTCTAACTTCTCTTACTCTTCTATTAACTTTACCTCTCGTTTACTAAGATTAAGACTATACTCTTCTAAAGAATAAACGCGCTTCTTAGTATATTTTAGATAAAAAAGAGCCGCCTGATAGTAATATACAGATTCCTCTAGGCAATAAATTCTCTCTTCCTTAATAGCTACGAAATTTTAATAGGTAGAGGTAGACTCTTTATAGGCCTTTAATATATCTGCTAAGAAATGGCGAAGGGTACCCTCAGTTAGAGAAAGATCGTAGGATAAACCCTAAGAAAGATATTCTCTATATATAGAAGAAAGGGTAGTATTATTATAGTAGTTACGGTTTATAGACTAACAGTTTAAATAATAGTAAGATAAGTCTATTATAATACTTAGTAAAAAAATTAAGAAACTAGTATAATAATTATAGGTAGAGGTACTTTCGCGTTAAACCTTTAGTATAGTAGAAAGGAAAAAGAAAAAAGAATAGGGCTATATTCGTAAGTTGAGTAGGACCTACCGGAATATATAAAGTACCAACCCTAGAATAGAAAAATATAGATGTAACCTTATAGTATACTTATATTAAGTATATTAGAAGCTAGAATAAGCTGCTAGTAATAGTAGGATACTACACCTAGATAGAATAGATAAAGTAATAGATTAAAGAGCTTCGGGATAAACTTATAGAGAAGAGAGCAGGTATTATAAATATAGAACGCTAAGAGATACTACTTCTATAACTAGGATTTAATCTAATATTAGCTACTATAGAGGTCGACTTAAACAAGGACCGACAGGGTAATAATAGGTAGAAGCATATTAGAGACCAGTTATCAGACAGTAAGCAGTAGGACTATAGGAACTAGAGAGATAATTAGTTAGATAATAAGGCATGGTATAACCTATATACGTGACTATAGCAGAAGTATCAGATATAGTAGGACGGACCTGATAGACCTAATAGACCTAATAAGCTAGGCTTAGCAGTCTTAGACTTAGCTATATAAGAAGGGGGACCTTTTTATAAGATTAAGTCCTTTGTAGTTATTCTCGCAGATTTATCTCGTTACTCTATTAGACTTCTAAATATACTTATTACATTCAAAGAACCGGCGAACCTAATACTCTCTCTTTACTGAAGCTACCACCTCTAACCAACCTAACGTAAATAAGGCCCCGGCGCGTGTACGACTGCAACGGCGGTCGTTACATGTACCAGCGGTACATAGGTTAGTAACACCATCTTAATAGACAATATCTTAATTCTTATTACGGAAATTTATAATATCGCCAATCTAATCGTATATAGAGCTGTAGTTGTGTTTTATAGAGGTCTAGGCAAGTTCGACGCCGTAGCCTGCGCGGAGATTAAAGTAGACTTATCCTATATAAAGGGTATAAGTGTTATCTATAAGTTGGATGCTAGGGTTAAAGAAATAATTAATGTTATATTGGAAAGCTGCCTAGAGGCGCCCAGTACGCCGGGACTGGGCAGATGATTGTAGAACAAACATACAGTTTAGAGGTTCGGTGGTGGTTATATCTTTATATTGGAGGGGTGGTAGCCTTTTAGAGGGTCATGTCAAGTCATTGGGGTGTTACCATCGTTAAGAATGAATACTTTCTGTCTGTTTTCAAACTAAAAATATCTGTCAATTTTAATAATACTACTAGCTAAAAGAGGCTCATTCCTATATGTTCTTTCCTCTCATAGTTAGAAGTCCTTGACAGAACGGAACTTTGGTCACGATGAAAGTGATAGAGAAACATCTACCTTTAATTCACCGCTCCATTGCATTGAGTAGCGGCGAAACCCATATTGCTAGTATTTCAGTACGCTAAACCTTCTCTTTAAATCTCTATAGCACACAAAATCTATCTCTGAACATGACTTTACACAACCTTAGCTCCGGTCACCATAACCATGGTTCAGATCCGAGCCTCTATTTCACCGTTCTATTCATGCTTTCTTGCCGAGCTTCTTGAACGCGATGGCTTAGTTCCCCAACTAGGCAAGATCCTCATCAAGTTCACTGGCATCGAGGAAAGTGGAAAGACTACGAAGAACCGGGCTGAGCTGCTGGTTGTGAATGGATATGGAGGGCATGTCACTGTGCTCAAGAGCGAGGTCGAAGCATCAAGGATTGATCTGGTGGCTATGAGATTGGCGGATAGAGAGACAGAAAAGGCTATTGAACGGTAGACAGTGATGCCCCAGGAGGCACAAAGGCGCTCTTGCTGACGAGAATACATGGGCTGGACATAGTGATGTTGTTGTAGGTTGCTGAAGTGGGCTACCTTCGAGAAGGGTAGGTATGTTCGGCGCTCTGGAGTGGGTAGCAAATAATTATATAGCATCCGAAATGAAATAATAGGGAAAAATATCAAGCATAGGGTGTTTCGCTGATGAAAATTCAGCCTCCATAAAGCACTCTCACTCTTTCTCTCTGCTCAGTTCTTTTCCTTCACCTTTGTTTTTCCGTCATCGATAGTGTCAAATAGTCTCTCCCACTTCATTAGCAGACCTGCGAGCAAGCCAATTGCCCCAGCCAACAGCACCGGAAAGAAACTCCAGCGAATAGCTTCTACAATCCCTGCTTCGACCATTGTTCTTACACCATCATTTAGAGTCCCTTCTTCAAACAGACTACTTTTCGCTCCTCCTAGAGCAGCTCGTATCACCTCATCATCAAGATCAAGTCCGGTCAAGGCATTTTTGACTCTATTAAATCCAACATTTTGGAAGATGAGAGATGTTAATGTGAGCGCCACAACCACAGAGCCAACCTGAGCCGAGTTAATGAAGCCGATAGCATCAGAAACATAATTTGGTGCTTTGACAGAAGCAACAGAATACGCAGCTTGCTGAGCCAGTCCCGTTCCCAAAGCCAACAATATACTATAGCCATATATTGCTCCAGTGGAGGTGTATGGGTTCAGCGTAGCGAAGAATAGCGCGCCGCCGACGGTGTTGAAGATGCCTGATGCGAGATACCATGGCGAGTAATATCGGAATTTCGGCAGCAATGCACCGTTGAGGAATACGGTGACAATATTGACGATGATGAATGGAAGCAGACGAACTGCAGATGTCACTGCGGTTTCTGATCGTGTGAATTGGAAGAATAATGGGATGTAGTATATCGGAATCGCGAGGGCAGCCTGGATGCAGCATTGCGAGAGGTAGAGGAGGAGAAATGTTCTGCTGCTCAGGAAGCGAGTTGGAAAGATACGCCTCTCCGGTAACGTCAATACGCAAAGCTTCTGCTGCAGGATGAATAGCAGCAGCAAAGCCCCGCAGGCTACGATCGTTGCTATTGTCCGACCATTGTTCCATGGCCAGAGCGTGCCACCAATGGCAAAACCAATAACGAAGCAGGTGTACATCCCTGCGTTGAGAAGCACACCTAGCCAATCCAGTTCCCTTACTCGCTTTACTAGACTCTCATTCGGGCGGGGCATGTATGAGTGGAGCACGAAGAAGTAAACCGGAGTGAAGGCTGCAAAGAGGATGAGATTGATGTAAAATGCCTATCATTGTTAGCGGTACTAACAATACAGAATTGTAAATAGACATTACCCATCGCCAGGTCGCAGAACTATCGGCAAAAGCTCCACCAATGATAGGCCCAAGAATGCAACCAACACCCCAGACGATGCCACCGCCGCTAATGTACAGTGACTGCTTCTGAATATTGACATTCTGAGACCAAATGTTGAGTTGGCCATAAAATGTCAGTGTCCGGCGATGAAGGCATTTTCAAGAGTAAGACTTACCCAAGATACATACCAGCTCCACCGGCCCCGGCCCAAACCCTCCCTACAATCAGGCCGTTCATGTCTGCAGCGGCGCCGCAAAGAGTACTACCAGCTGCGAAATTGACAAGGCTTCCAATGTACATCCATTTCGTGTCGAACAGACCATAAGTCTTACTCCATGCGGCAATCGTAGCAATGCTCCCAAGCGGAAACCCAATACCCAGCCAGCCAAGCTTCTCAACGTCTCCGAATCGCTCGACAACTGGACCTTGAATGACTGCGACGATGGTGGTGTCAAGACCGTAGAAGAAGGCGGAAGAATAGACGGAGAGTGCAATGAGGAACCATTGGAAGCTGGTATATTGAGATCCTAGGCTAGATAAATTGGATTTTAGATTCTGTACGGGCTCATGGGATGAAACTGGATGATTGCGAACGATTTCAGACTGTGCTCGAGGACTGCTTTCCGTAGAGTGGTGTTGTCGATGTTCAATTGTTATGTCTGCCGCTGTTTCTACCATCGAGGGTTCCATTGCTAGATTTGATGTTTACAAGGAGCTCTATCAATTGTACAATGAGATGGTCTCAGAATATTCGCAGGCGTGAGCTGAAGAACGATCAATGCCTTGCTCACAATCGATTGGCACATGAGCCAAATTAAAATGCGCCAAGATATCGTAGGACAAGTCGAAGGACAGCGGGACAGCCATCTTAAGTTTATATTTTGATTCTCTTAGTACATTATATAGGAAGTTTACATTGAGATGGCTGTCAATAGCTCGGTGATGTGCATGCCAAGATATGAGTCATTTGTACTCAGTGCGGGGCTCACTAAATAGAAAAATGGGCCCCGCCACTTAATATCACTCCAGTTGCTAGAGTTATGTTACGAGAATAATTCCTGTATTAAAATATGCACGTGAATGTAATACCCAACCACAACGTTCGCATCCACGCCGATAGATGTTTCTCTATGTTGATTTAATAGGCCCTTTCTTCATCGTCTGAATGAAGGCTTGGAGGGATAGCTCCGGCTCTGATCCCGTTAGCAGCGCTCCCATCAAGGACAATACGGACACTTACGATAGTACATGATTTCATGGCCAGCCTCATATACTCTCAAGAACGACAGGTTTCCCTCAGTCTTGAAGCTACCGCCCTCTTTTCCGTTGACTTTGTAGGATGTCAAGGTTTTCGTGGTGAAGGCGGCTTGACTGGGGTATTTGATGGCATTTGCGACGTCGAGGACACCGAACCAGTTGCAAATCCAGCTATCACTAGTCAGAACACTGTATACTAAGAGTGGAAGAAAACTTGCTCTGCATCACCAGCCCAAATAAGAGTAGTGACGCCAGAGGCGACAACTTCGCTCAGTTGGGATAAAAAGGATCGTGGATCTGCTGGTCTTTAGCTTCTTGCACGCTATCTAGATAGTTCGCACATACTGTCGCCGGTCGAGGCAAACTTATTGTAGGGTGCATTTGGGCACTCTTGATAGGTACTTTGAGCTCCGATTGCCCTCGTGACTGCAGATTGCCTCAGATAAGCCACGTAATTTGCTGGGGGCTCTGGATCATTGCTTGGAGCACGGATATCGTACACATCCCAGTTACCCGTCGAAGATATAGGTCCCTCAATGGTGGAATAGCAGGTGTTGTCTGCGTTTTGACAATCCCTATTGCTTCCAGTCTTCGTACACCGCTGGATAGCTGGCAGACAGGAGTTCTTGTATGCGGACATGTACCTGTCGTATTGAGATCTGGAGATAAGGGGCTTGTATGTGTTGTTGTAAGAGAATTGCACATAAGCTGGCTCTTGAATTTCAGCGTCGTGCCAGCCGTTGTTGATCCCTAACGCAACAAGGTTGATGGGTTCGCCTGCATTGGCTTTATTTTGATTCTGGATGTAGCTCGCAAATTCAGCTCCATAATGACCGCCATAAGACTCAGTAAAGATGCCAAAGTCTCGGCTTTTGTATTCTGGGAAGTTTGAGTAAAAGGCCTGAATCAATTTCCATACGTAAGGAGCCGCTGTCACTGTGCTGTCTACGGGATTATTGCCGTAGGAGAAGCCGACTCCAATGGGCTGATCGATATAGATCATATTTGCGTAATTGTTGAAGCTATGGGTGTTGTTGACCGGTGAAGTGTTTGATGAGCCGACATTGAATTTGCAAGGACCATTTTCTTGAAAGAGGCCAATCATCGAGGAGCATCCGGGACCTATCAAGTCATTATAGAGCTAGGAAAACAAGGTATGTATTACCTTACCGCCGTTAAACCATGCTGCCAGAGGTGCGGTTGATGGATTTTGGCGAGCTTCGAAGAACCTGCGATCATCAGAAACACTCTCGCTGCAGATTGGAGTGCTACTACCAGAAGAACATGTTCATGTTGTCTCCGACTGATAGATAACCAGAGTATTGCTTGACCCCTGGAGTGGTCTCGCAAATCCCTGAATTGTTCACATACTCAATCCTCGCACCGGTCGCGGCATGCTCAAATACGTTATACACGAGCCCGGCCCGTTCAACAACCGATCGCTTATCATGCTTGATGGCGGGCGCAGCGACTGTCGCGCTGATTACAGCTGCGGCAGTTGCCAGTGTAGCGAATAATGAATGCATTGTATGAAGAGAAAAGAAATTGACCACTAAGAACGAAAAAAATACTTTACGCCGGGTCTCCCTTTATACTAAGTTCGAATCACGCAGCTGCAAAGTGCGATCACCTAGCCTTGTGGAACTCCAGATAGTGTGTATCCACTAGCCATGCCATATTGAGTAGGTGTTCAATAGAATATCGACTATGCGCAAATCATATACGGGTGTTACAGTACATGTTGCGCTCTTTGCCGAAAGTAATCCTGCAGGTGAGGAGGGTCTTGCCTCGTCTACGGAGAAAGGGACTAGCAGGGAAGGCGGGCGCGTGTTTGCATTATGCAATATAAAAGGCGGACAAATAGGGTAGTTAGTAATGCTCCCACAATCTTCAAACGGGACGCGTAGTCTGCTCCGTCAAGATGAAGAGCGTGTTGCGAAGGAGGGAGGCATGGGAAAAACAGGATTGAAACCATTTCGTGCAGCCAGGATTAGGGGGTTGAGTAGACAGTAAGGTCGTGCCAGTAACTGGTTGCGAAACGAACGTTATGTGGAGGGGATGAAGGAGAGGGAATAAGCGTCGAGCTACGAGCTGGCCGATGCCGATCACTGAAGCTTGACAGGGACTGGGGCGTGCGATTGGTCACGGCATGAAATGCACACTCTAAGCATCCTGCATCCTCTCTCCAAGGCATTCTTAATCCTGTCAAGCGATATCAAGCTTCAGCCCCTGCCTTATGACCTTCTTGAAACAGTCTCAAGCCCACTTTCGATGATGCCGCCCATCGCAATCTATCCGATTTCCGCCGATGCGTTAACCCCTAGAACAGTGTCGGGCTGCATCGGGCGCATCCATCGTATCTCTCGGGGCCAGGCTGTTTCCGCGAGTTCTCTATGAGGCTTTGAGTTGGGCTTCATCGCGCGGCGCTTCATTAGTTAGATTTGTGCCGAGGATGATACTACTATGTAACCCGGCGGATTGGGTTGGGTACCGTTGACGAAAGGACTACCCGTCTGGCCCTAAGCGGTAAAATACATCTCTTCTCGGTCAGTTTACTTCAGCCGTCGACCTTACTGGTATTTCTTTTATTTTGCCTTGCGTATTTTTTTTTTTTTTTTCCAAAAAAGGACCATCTGCTAGTTAAACAGCATGGATCACTAGCGATAGTGGGCTTGGAAAATCTAATAGCGTTTCGCGTCGAAGATGCCTCATTATTGACCACTCTTTCTTGATTGGTCGTACTACCTGTTTGCTCTGAGCTAATTTTATTTTTGACTAGGAAGATTTAGAATCGAAGATCGATCTTCATACTGATGAGGCGCCAACTGAACGCCCTGAAGCCGGGAAAGACCGTTAGGCGCCTTCCAGATACTTGCAAATAGTTGAGGACATGACTATCAGCTCCGCTCTGAATCTGGAAAAAAGAACCCTAAAACCTTTGAATCATTTCCCTGATAAGAGCCCAAGGAGAGCAGCACCTTTTGGCAGAAAGGACGAAACACAGAACAGGGCTCATGTGGGATGCATCATTAAGCTACATGCCACGTGATTCTATGGTTCTCGAAGCATATGAGCAGCCTTTGTCGTGATGGTAGAGGAGGCGGGTGATTGGCAGGTCAGGTGCAATTGGTCAGAGCTCAGAGCTCGACGTCAGTTAGCGCGGACTTGGCGGGTGATAGCTAGGCTCCGTACCTCGATCCAGTCGATCGCACTACAACCCGTCCCACAACGCGGCATACCTCCCTATCATGGCTTCAAGGAAGAAAGTGTTGCTAAAGGTGCTCTATCCCATGTACAAGGTTCAGTGCTATTCGGCTAACGGCGACTATCCAGGTCATTATCCTTGGAGACAGTGGGGTTGGAAAGACGAGTCTGATGAATCAATATGTACGCCCTCCCTCGCCACGCGCCTACACACATACACATTCACCGGCCACGGGCTCTTTCCGTTGCGCTCCTGATGTCCCTCGCTCACAGGACCTGTCATAGGTCAACAAGAAGTTCAGCGCAAGCTACAAAGCGACGATAGGCGCTGACTTCCTCACCAAAGAAGTGCTTGTAGATGACAGGCTAGTGACAATGCAGGTGGGTCGATGCCATAAAAGGGGAACGGACAGGCGCTGATAGTGGGATAGCTGTGGGACACGGCAGGTCAAGAGCGATTCCAATCGCTAGGCGTTGCATTCTACCGAGGAGCCGACTGCTGCGTGCTAGTATACGACGTAAACAACTCAAAGAGCTTCGACACGCTAGATAGTTGGAGGGATGAGTTCCTGGTGCAGGCGAGCCCAATGGATCCAGAGAGCTTCCCATTCGTACGTTGCTCCCATCCCAAACCGCCGTGTGGGGTGTGACTGATTGTGTGTAGGTCGTCATCGGTAATAAGATAGATGTCGAGGAAAGTAAAAGGATGGTATGTTCATCATTGCACAAGCATCACTGTGATAGTAGCTAACGATACCCTTAGATCTCCTCGAAGCGAGCCATGACTTTCTGCCAATCAAAAGGTGGCATACCGTACTTCGAGACCAGCGCAAAAGAGGCTATCAACGTAGAACAAGCATTCGAGGGTGCGCTCTGATTAACCTCTTACATTTTGATAGCACGTATTAACTCATATAGTAATCGCGCGACAAGCCCTTGCGCAAGAAGAAGTCGGAGATTTTAACAATGACTTCCCCGAAACTATTCCCATAGATCTTAAGGGTAATGAAGGTGGTTGTGCTTGCTGATTCTGGTCGGCTCCGTGTGAGTAAAGCTTTCCGGCTCCGCGTCACTAGTTGCGGTACATAGTATTTCTTTGTCGTTACTCCTACTGGCGTTGAGGGGCATCGGTGCAATTCATTCTTGTTCCACATGTACCAGATTTTGGACATTGGGCGTACATCAAGACATTATGCGGTCAGATAGCTGCCTACAGAAATCCGTATAGACATTGAATACACCCGGCTGGTGCCTGAGGCTCAAGCAAAGCATGACGTGAACGTGGCTGGGATTAGCGCCACACGGATCCGAAACATGGGTGCCCGTCAACGCCCGCAATACCGAAACATCAATCTAAAAGGCTGCGCAAGGAGCCACCTCTACATTCTTCTAGGTCACGCAGCACCACCTCCGCTGCCCTCCCTCCAACAAATTTCTACGTCGCAACCTGCTGGTCACCGGGCCCTCAAATACATGGGCCATACCTATGTTTCCCCAACCATCGCCGCTCCAACTCTCACGTACCCTTACCGTTCTGCGAAGCGTCTTCCGGAAAACATTTGATTAAGCAGAAGTAAGAACGCGATGTTGCCGGCGCCTGCCTCCCCCGAAATAACGCCGTTGCGCGTTAGTGAGGACGCCTTTAACGAGGAGCGATATGAGAGGGACATCGAGAGTCCAGTTCTGTCGCCGGCAAGCGCAGTGAGCACATGGAGCGAGGGCAAGAAACCGCGGTCTCGATGGAGACATACGATAGGCATCATGCTATTACTAGCGACAGTATTCTTGTGGACTGCATCTAATTTCCTCGCAAGCGTATGTCTGGCCAGCATCGTTCCCATCCTCTCTCCAATACCCCCCACCCCGAGTACAGTGTACAATGGGTGTTTCTAACCCCAGAATGTCCACCGACTGACAAGTGTGCAGACTATATTCGCCGACGACTCCTACTCAAAACCGTACCTAGTAACGTACATTAATACTGCCTTCTTCGTCATTCCGTTAGTACCTATGTTCATAAAACACGCTTGGGACGACCGATCGAACCTCAAACAAACCCATGTCCCAATACTCGCTCAAATAAAAAACCTCCTTCACCGACGGGTAGGCCGGTATAAATTGCTACGAGACCATGAATCCGATGCCTCGCGCTCGAGCTCTGCATCTTCGGGCGGACCGAAGTCGAGCAGAGATAGGGAACGGAGCCGGAGTCCGGCTGCGGAGTTACTGCTTGGTGATGCAGTGCAGGAATCGCAGGATCTGTCTGCCTCAAAAGGAGAAAGGGAGGGCCTTACACTCCGCGAAACTGTGAAGTTGAGCTTAGAGTTCTGTCTGCTATGGTTTAGCGCGAATTATTTTGCCGCCGCATGCCTGGAATACACAACCGTGGCCTCTTCAACTATCCTCGCCTCCACCTCTTCTATCTGGACATTGCTGTGCGGCTCCTTATTACGCGTTGAGCGCTTCACGTTGCGGAAACTCATCGGGGTCATGGCATCGCTGGCCGGTATTGCCTTGATCTCGTCAATAGATGTAAGCGGGGACACAGATGAGAACCGAGGGTCTTTTCCGCACAAGACGCCAAAAGAGCTGGCAATCGGCGACATAATGGCCGGGTTGAGCGCCATGCTTTACGGCTTTTACGCTGTCTTCATGAAGAAACGAATCGGCGATGAGTCACGCGTCAATATGCCCCTCTTCTTCGGATTAGTCGGCCTCTTCAACGTTGTGCTTCTCTGGCCAGGCCTCATCATTCTCTCTTTGACTGGCATCGAAACTTTTGAACTCCCGCCAACAAACAGGATTCTCACTATCGTCCTCGTGAATTCCGCTTCCTCCCTAGTCTCCGATTTCTGCTGGGCGTACGCCATGCTTCTTACTTCCCCACTCATTGTCACTGTTGGTCTCTCACTTACTATCCCGCTATCCCTAATTGGCCAGATGATTCTAGACGCTCAGTATAGTAGTGTACTGTACTGGATTGGTGCTGCAATCATGGTGATTAGTTTTATATTCATCAATGAGGAAGACAAGCGGGACGAAGAAAGCGGTCTGCAAGGCGCAGAGCCCATTTTTAGCGCTAGAGCTTCTATGCAGAGCAGGAGAAGTTCAGTTCTGAGTCGAAGAAGCTCGGTGCGGAGCTCGAGAAACATCGCGTAGTCAAACATTTGTTTTGTTTTGTAAAGATGGACTGGCGTTGTAGATAGCGGTCGGCATACATTGATACCAATTTCTATTTGGTTATACGGACATTGGGTGGCGTTGTTGGGTGCGTATGTTACAATAGCATCGCCATGTGAAAGTACGTTTGTAGATGAGCAATTCGCAATATGGGCATGAATACGAATTCAAATTATTCTATCCTGGGGTATCATTTGTGTCTATCCAAGTTTCGCGCAGTAGGAGCGTTCAGGGAACTCGAGACCCCTCACTTAGTCATTCCGCCCCCTCATATCTTTGGAGTAGAAATTGCGCTTACTGCCCTTCTTGCTCCTCCACCTCCCACCCTCGTTCCTACCGCCTCTATAGCTCGTATACCTATCATTCTCTTTCCTATCCTCCAGTCTCTCTTTCCTATTAGCCTGCCACTCTTCTTCGTCCTCCACCTCTTCTGCCTCCCATCCTTCCTTCTCCATGAACTCTTCTAGGTACTTTTGTACTTTAGTTTCCCATTCTTCGGGGCTCTTTACAAGATCGGAGTATTCTAAAACGTTATGGCCTAGTGAGTAATCGCCTTGCCGCGTGCGTATAAGGGAGGACATTAGGCCGAGAGAGTTTACGGCTAGACCGAGATCGTGACATAGACTACGAACGTAGAAGCCGGAGGTTACCGTCATGCGGAGTCGGGCAGCCGGGGGTTGTAGATTAGATCCTGAGTCGGCCGGAGCTTCGGCGAGTTGCTCTAATGGCTTTTCGGAAGACTCGATAGTCTGTTGTGCATCTTCGACTGGCAAAGCGCCGGTCATTTCTGGCTCATCAGCTGTCTTTATTTTTTTGGGATAGGATCCAGCGTCTGTGATAAGATTGTCCATTTCTTCTTGCTCTTCTCTCGATCGCTTGACTCCTCGAACCTCTTCTCCGTCCTCGACGCCCTCTCTCGTTTTCCTTACGCCCATCAACTTCTCCGCTCCAACTTTCTCTATGCCCTCGGCTTCCTCTTTCGGCCACGTATACTCATGAGCCCCTGGTTCTAACCACTCGACTAATTCCAGCTCATGAACTTCGACAGGTCTCGCTTGAACTTCCGGTATATCACCGCCTTCTCGGGCATACTCGTACATTTTCTTCCCGTCGACTTTCAGAGCAGAGAACACGCTTGGCTTCTGCATAATCTTCCCCTTAAACCCTTCCAAAGCCTTCTCCACAATCTCCTTGGTGACATGTTGATACGGTGCACGACTCACCACCTTCCCAACGGCATCATAGCTGTCCGTCGCTGCGCCGAACAATACCACGCATTCGTAGGACTTTGTGCATTCAAGGAAGCGCTGTAAGCATTTCGTGCCTTTACCAACGCCGACGATTAGGACACCTGTTGCGAGGGGATCGAGTGTGCCGCCGTGACCGAGCTTCACTTTGAGGTTCCTGATGTGCTTTTCCTTGGAGGATGAGAGGATCATGCTACGACGAGTGGAGGTGAGCCACGGCGCGAATAAACGAGAGTCCTGGAAGTAGTTTTGAAGGTTTCGAAGGACGCCGGCGGAAGACTGCCACTGCGGCTTGTTGATTGCTGGTTTCGGAATTAGCTTTCGTCTCTCATTTTGCTTGAGCATTCCAAGTCTAGAGCATATGGATATGGCCCGTAGCATTCACCTACCAAATATCCCTTCAAGCACCCTGTGGGACTCCTTAGGAGAGGAAACCATGATTGTGCGGGCGAGAGGGACGACTGCCGTCATAAAGCGCCAGCTACTAAACGTGGTGTACTTTCAAGAGCAACGATGTCGGCAGCATTCCGCTGCCAAGACCGAATCGCGCTAGTTGTCGATCACTAGTGACTTTGCCGTTTCCGTACCCTGGTATGTTGTGCCACCCACATTCTAAACCTTTCCTCAACCGCCGAATCTATATCACCAATCCTCTACAAAGCCTCCGCTACCTTCGCTAGAATCGCGTCGAGCGCGCAGCAAATCAAATCACGTAACAGCGCGGCCGCTGCCTCTCCTTCGCCATGAGCGAGTCAAACAAGGATCTCGAGGAGATCGCGAAAACGACAAATGAAGACTTCTACGAACTGCTCGGCGTGCAGTTTGAATCCATCGAATCTGAAATCAAGCGCGCCTACCGAAAGGTTTCGCTCAAATATCACCCCGATAAAAACCCGGGCGATCAAGCGGCAGTTGACAAGTTTATTCTCTCTGGTATCGCGCGTGATATCCTCCTTTCCCCGACATTAAAGGCCGAATATGATAAGCAGCGGCTACGGGAGAAGGAGAAAAGGCTACAAGATGAGTTACTGGATAGTAAGAGGAGGAAGATGAAGGAGGATTTGGAGGCGAGGGAACGGGGTGCTGTGGGGGTCAAGAGGAAGAGGCAAGAGGAGATGAGTGAGGCAGAGAGGAGAGAGCAGGAAATTCAGAGACTGGCCGAGGATGGCAAGAGGAGGCGGAAGGAAGAGCAGGATAGGAGGGATCGTATGAAAGAAGAGGAAGAGGCATCGTTTATGGAACCTAGCCCGGAGGCGGACGGAAAGCCCCAACCAGGGCAAACGGCAGAGATCGATCGCACTATCAAAGTTCGCTTTCCCAGGGAAGGCGAGATGGTAGGATGGGATAAAGAGAAGCTGTCGCAGATGTTTTCAACCTATGGAAAGGTTGATAGTGTGGTCATAGGCAAAGATAAAAAGGTCCGTCCTTCCGGGGAGAAGCACAGGAAAGTCTTCGCCAGCGTCTTCATTGTCTATACACGCCTCGACCATGCACATGCTGCAGTTACAGACGGAAAGACGGACTTCCCCGCACTGGAATCCGTTGCCTGGGCGGGCAAAGAACCCGAGATCAAGTCTCCTATGAATGGCGAATTCTCCGCACCATCAACGCCAAGGACGCCAAAGACGCCGAATAAGGCTTTCAGAGCATCGTTCAATGCTAGCCTAAATAAAGGATTTGGCAGTACTCCCGGCACGCCATCATTCTCGTTCTCACCGTCTACACCGAGTTTGGAAGAGGTCACTATGATGCGATTGAAGCAAGCTGAGAAAAAGCGGTTGGAGGAGCAAATCAGGAAACAGGAGGCGTCTGAGGAAGCCGCGGCATAGGCATATACTTTACGATAGCGCGCATTCACGAATTTCATTCAGAAAGATACCCAATTGTGTAATGTAGAACAGAGGAAGGTTATCCAGATATTGTCTAAAAATACTTCTATCTAGTAACCTTATTGTTGATTATATCTCAAACTATGATCCCTTCGCTGTAAATATCAGAAATGGATGGCCATAGAATCTCAAGCTCGCTGTGGTTCTCGCTAACTATTGGAGTGACCAACCCAATTCAATGTCTACATCTGATCTACTCTCCAACATTACAAGGAATTCTGACTTGTTTGAACAACAGAGAGTCCCTCGATTCATTCATTATTCTTTGGTTTGCGTTTGAACTAGTGACCCAACGCAAGCAGCATTCTATCCAAAAAGGCTCCACACTCTAGAGAACTCGTTTCCAGCACCATCTCGTCCAAAATGGCAAGCACTATCTTAACAACAAATATTAAGCAACAATTGATATCTCTATATATAATTACTATGTAGCAATGCTATCAGAGGTATTCAATCTACTCCAAAGTCAGTCACAGCATCATGCCGAGATCAGCCGACTCGTTCTACCTCCGATCTCTCGAGCTTCTTCGAACAAGCACATCACTCCCTAACGCTGATGCGAATATCCTTGCTCGTAAGTCCCTCAGTGCCGCTTTGGCATTATTTCATCTACTACCAACGACTCCTCTATAGTCGGTCCTTCTATTCTCATCCACAGGTGAGAAAAAGTAAATCAAACGCGGCCGCACTGTCTACGTCGATCCAATCAACGGAATATCAGAATCTAGTAGTGAATCTTGCTATCACTGGTCCAGAGGGAAAGACTAGGGAAGAGGCGGTTCTGGGACTTTGGAAGAAGTGTAACATGTTATTGGAGGAGAATGCCTATAAGAACTCTGCGATAGGGATTTGGCGAGTCCGCCGAGTACGACTTCCTACTACTATACGGCAGCAAGTTATCCGGTTGCAGGTTGTATCGGATACCGTCGCACGATATCAAATCACGTCGGATATCAGCTGATATATCCTTTTTTTTATGTACATAAATATGACCTGCCGGCCATCCTAAATCAAGCTGTTCAGTTCCTCATCTCCCTCCCTGAGACAAGATTCGCCTCTCACCACAAATTCAATACTGCGCAAAGTAGGCGAAGCGATGGAGCCGCTGATTGAATCTGACAATTTTGGTGGGGAAAATGAACTCCAGGTAGGTGCGGGGGAGGACATTAGAAAGCATAAGTCTATGATACTCTTGAACAGGATTGCGAGACAACGAGTATCTTCAGCTAATATCTTCTTCAGGCGGAACACTAATAAAACATGAAGGATAGAAGTCGGGGATATTTTTAGAGGTCGGAATAGTGTAGCGCGATGAGGAGATAGGCACAAACCGCGCTTTATTAGGATCCACTGTCAAGTGGAGTTCACACGTTACTTGACTATTCATGAATTAAATTGTACGCACAACACACTCGAACAGTGTCTGATGAAGTGCGATAATTCCTTTAGACCCACGTTCTCCATTTTGAATTCCAATCATCTTTGTGTAGACGTCCGTTCTCTCCAGATTCACTCACATGGCTCTCTTCGATCAATCTAATGCAAACTACTATAATTATTCCCCATATTTGCTCCCCGTCGATCAAATAAATTTCCACTCTACTGCAATGAAGAGATGATATATTCCAATGTCTGAACAGCCCCTTCACAGTCAGGAACATATTTTCAACGACCACATGATACACGAGCTGGGTCTCAGCAAACTATTCACATCCAAATATACAGTGACAAACCAAAATTATTGATGGCCTCCTGCGAACAACAATGGCTGTGGCTGAAAGTATCACGTACTAAAACAACCGTGTATGCGGAAGAATGACGCCCAATGTAGCCAGCAATATGTTCTGTAAATGAAATCAAGCATTTCTTCTTAAATTATAAAGCTCCTTTAACAACAATTCAGAAGAATAAAGTTTAAGTCCACAGTCAATTCGCCCAAAGATCTAAAAGCAGCATGTCGTCTTCCTCAGGACTTGACCCGCCACCTTGATCAACTCGATGAACACACATTTATTCTCAGTGGCGATTATCAGAGTCATGCCAGTAAGTCCACATGATGAGATATTATGCTTCAATAACATCGACTTTTGTTCGAAATTGCGTTGGCTTTGCTAACCCGTGACTGGCAAGCAACAATCAAGAAAGGAGGCTAGCGGAATGATGAAGTAGAACCTAATAAGTTTTATTTTATGCTGACCAAGGACGCAAAATAGGAATATTGGGTTGCTAAATTCATCAAGCGTGATGGGGCGAAGTAGACAATGACTCGTATCATTGATGGGCCGGTTAGTGGAAGCAGAGGGGAGTGATTAAATTGTTTTGGGAGATATGTGAGGAGTCGATGGGCATCCTATAGAGAATAATATGGGACTGGAACCGCCTGTGAAGATATAGGTACCCATATGGGGAAGGACACATGAGGAGATGCTATGAAAGGCACTTGAGAATCTAAAATTAGACCACGGTTTGCATCACAGTCGGATACAGAAAGGTATTCAAGTCTCAATGTCCAATTCAGTTTGTCCTATGCTTAACGTCATGCTCAAGTTGAACATGCTCTGACTCCTTATCTCTCTAGAGGCTGTGCGCATTTTCTTTTCACCCGGTTTTATTATATTTTAGGGCTATTGCACCAGTATCTCCCTTTCGCATTTGTATTTGTTATTGCCGATTTATCTTCAGCCACTGATTGGAAATCCCAGAATCATATACGCAAGACACCAGATTCTCCGTCTATTCACAGCTGGGATGACCTTTGAAATGTCACTCAATTAATCACGTCATGTACCTCTAAACACCGCACATGAATATTGAAGATCTGAAATTCGACATGCCTTAATGACATATACTTGCGTCATATTGTCCCTGGAGCGGCGAATTTTGATTCTTATAAATCACGGCCGCTCCCTGAATATGTCCAATATCAATATCTTCATATTTAACTTGGTAGACAGGCAGTGCCCAGTACTATGCCAGTATTCCATCACAACAACCCTTACTATGTCCGCTCCCAGACCCTCCTTACCGATAACAGTTCTTTTACATAACCCGAAATTAACAAAATTCACGATCTGGCCTTTAGAGTCCACAACTCCCCTTCCGAATATCCAGACCCCTTATACCGTACCTCTCCGGCCCCCACTTCCGGTCTAACGAAGGCATGTATAATGGCTGCCCTAATTCGCAAATGGAACACCGAACACCAAACTAAAAATGGCTATTACAACTTCAATGCCAACAATCTCTTACTTCTAATCTGCGAGCAGAGACTCTCCTAGATGACGATCTTGATTGAAAGTCCGGTAGGCCAGGAAAACCGAGTTATTATTGAAGTCCTAGATTGAGCCAAAAAGAAGCGATCGGTGGATTTCAAGAGAAAACTGGTGCACTTTTGTGAGGCCATTTGATGGAGTAGGGGCGGCTGGGGCATTTAGAGTGAGAAGGTATGAAATGGGTATTTAGTGTTATGTAGAGAGCTTCCTTGTTGATAGCTTCGCAAACTTTATCATGGATATATTATTTGTAGGAAGCATCTAGAGTATCTTTCCACGATATCCGTTTTTAAACCTCCAGTGTTGATTAATTTCCCCAGAGTGTTGACGCGTTGAACATGTTACTTCTACTCGCGTCAAATATGGCTTATTCTCTGTTCTCAAATGACATATTGGTATGAGGATCTATATATCGGCCCCTAGGATACCATACCTTTATGCATCGCTTAATCAGCCGACATGATTTTAGTAAGTACATTCAAGCACCGTCCTTTACAGAAACCGCAAACTTGTAGTAATGAGTCTTCATTACATGTTTCCCAGGAAGCAACCTGTAATCTTCATACAAAAGATCATATTTACCTAGACATCTCTTCGCATTCCCTAGCGCCGTACAGCTACCCACTTGACGATATAATACATATAATTCTACAATGCAGTCCTCTCACCATACAAGCTCTTACTTCAACCACTTCCGCTTCCTTTTGTCTACCCAGACTTCATTATCTTAGCTTGACATCAATTCTCTTGCGTATAAGTCCGCATTTCCCTCTATTTCCCTGTTTTGCTTACCAGAGCTTCACATGCCTAGACTTTATAACCATCCCTCATCCACGGATGGAATGAAATTCATAATCTCGATGTTGGTGCCAGGTACCTCGCTCTCCTGACTCACAAATCACTTTATGGTGAAAGCTTGTATTTGGTGCTCGTAGAATCGAAAGAAAGAGATGTGAATCGAGTCATCGTCGGATATGCAAAGAGCAATAGTGCAAAGGTAATAGAGGGATTTCGAACGAAATGCGAGGAGTTGATGTTAAAATTAGTAATAAGCGGCGGGATCGAGAAAGATTTGAAATAAGAGGTGTTAGATAGTGTTATGGGGTATCTTTGAGATAAACTATGGGGAAAATTTTCGACGTGTGAGCACAGCTAAGGGTTGAAATGACTGTGGATAATCTACCTGAGTATTATGAGTGTCTCTCTTAAGCACTAATTCAAAGTCAAAGGCGCGCCGTATCAACTCCTGAAAACCGGGCTCGCCATAATATTATATTAATTTACCTTTACATTATAATTGGTTATGATGTGCGATTGTCCGGCTAAGAATCCTTGAAGGCATCAACCCAATTCCGAAGTATCCTCCGATCGTGATCGTTCAACTCCTCTGAGTCATTCAAGTATATGTTCCGGGCTCTGAGAGTACGGTAGAGTAAGCTGCCTAAACTAGCTCGATTATCAAAGTTTTCTCTAAGAGAAACAAATAAACAGAATTTAGGGCATTCTGCGGGCCAGGAACTTGACTTTACTGCAATGATTCCATCTTCTTCAGAGGTTTCATTCGCTAAAAGAGGCGATACTGGGTCAGTGACCTGATATTGCTCATTTGGCTGAACGATGCGGAGGCTTAGAGGGCTGTCTCTATATGATAGTCGGAAATCCTTTGAAGATTGAGCTGCGCTATCAAATATTCTAATCCAAGATTGGAATAGGGAGTCAGAAATGCCAGCCACCTCTGGTTGAGACCAATGAATTTCATCTATCCCTTGTGAGAAGCTCCGGTTATCAGCAAGGACGAGAGACTGGCCCTGTAAGGCGTGCAAAACAGAATGGCTGCCGTGAATTCCGCGGAGATGCCGAAATAACTGTATTAGGGTTGACAGCTGGGGCTGTTGCTGCTTTATATGCAATCGAGACTCCCCGGAACCGAGTGTTTGAATTGGACTTGTGAGTTGAGAGGGCCATATCAAACAGCAAATTTGTCTAGTTATTTGCCAATTCTCGGGCTGAAAATATGTGTGAAAAAGTAAGGAGACACATATTATTTGATTACCGGCAATTTCGTCTCCTATTTCTCCTGTCCAGTATCTGTGGAGCTCACTGAGGTGTTTCCTTCTTACTGGTATTGCGTATATATGCATAGGACCAGTATCTACGTTTGAAAGCCATGGTTCTAGCTCATCCCATCCGCCCGGCTCTAGTGTCCGGAAGGAGAATGCAACAATATCGGAATGGCGTATGCTATGTATAGCTGTCCAGGAAGGTGATAGCTCATGTCCGGTAGCCCATCTGAGGAAGGGATGAGAACTTGCATCCTGTATATCTGAGAAAAAATCATGTTCGGAGTCCATTTCCATGCCATCACCTAGATCGGTAGCTAGAGGCCAATTATTCTCTAGAGACAAGGCCTCGGTTTCTTCCACGGACTGCAATATTCCCGGGGCGGAATGGCTATCAAATTGGCATGGTACAGACAGCGAATGCCTAGTTCGACTTGTTGAAGCCTGAGAGTGTTCACGAGAGCCAGCATCTTGCCCTCGAAGACAACCTCTTATCGCTGGTCGATAGATATCTCTTGCCCAGGTCCAGATGTAATCGACAATTTGGAACAACTGAAAAGCACCGTCTTCCGACTCAATAGTACCGTGCCACAAATCGTAAACTCTCTGTGGTACCCTTGATTAGCTGCTATACGATAACGCCCGAGTCTTTTGCGGGCACGACGTACCACTCTCTTGTCTCCGAAAAGCGTTCCAGCATAAAGGCGCCATTCTTCTCCCTGATATGCTAGAAACCATACCAAAGGTGGTTCACATGTAGCTCCACTAGCGTTGTGTAGTTCTTTCTGGATTTTCAAGAACCTTCGAATTGGAAAAGCTGTCTGCCTCTCTACCGCTTTGAACCCTGGAGCATTTTTCTCCTTCTTTGCTTCAACTACAAGGAATGGATATAGAATTGTATGTCGTCCTTTGATGGGAAAATGTGTCAAATGATTAAACCGATTAGGCGGTTGAAGACTGCTTGTAAGGTTCAATCCAATGACTCTGTCTGGGCTCATAGGAACGCCTGTATTGTCAAGTTTGTCATTCTGGTCATGTAGAACCTCCCTTGATGTTGAATGCTTGAATATTGTGCCCCGCTCGTCTCTTATCAGAATCAGTATGAATACCGACCTTAACACAGATGTAAACTTGGAAGGCTCACTCATCTTGAAATTTGGTCCGGGAAGACCGGATATGGTCATCACAAGGCTTGCGATTATTTCTCTTGTTTTTCAAATCTAACCTTGCGTATCTATCAAGGGGCTCAGCTGCATAGTCGGTCATCCAAATTTCACCCCCACATCGTTGGCTTACACCCAGTCAGTATTAATCTTCGTTACATCCGAGGTCACTAACCATATTACGTTGTTGTCAAACCTCTCTAGAACAAGTGGTTCTACCGATGTTCTCCAAGTAGCTTCATTAACTGATATATCGTTGCTTAAGTCAATAGCCTTCTGACGAAGGTTTCTAACGCGAGATTTCTGCGTCGGGGTGTAACGGCTCTTGAAGTCATTAAATCTATTGGCCCAGATGTCGCGGATGACTTGAAAATAATAACTGTACAGGTCAGGCCAATCTCGAGGAGGTGCAGGCCCTTCAAATTTGATCTTGTAGTCTTTCAGAAGCTTCTCCTCCGACAATTTCTCCTTTTTGGGTGGCATCCTTTAAAATTGAAATGCTAAGATCCCCGAAAATGGGTATTCTAAAGCTTCTTTCATGGACATACTATGGGTGCAGGTCTTATGAAACGTGAGGCGAAACGCCCAAAGCTGGTATCTGTCAACCTGTACGCGTGACTCACCAGAGAATCTGGGCGCAAAACAAATCGATCGGGTGGCGTTGAGGCAGTGCTGCCCTGCCGTTGAAAAGAGGAGGTTGGGGAGTCGGAGACTCTTCCAAGCCTAAGTAGGCACCCACGGTTATCCAATTTGGATAATGCTCAGCGACGCTAATGCAGAAAGGATTCCTGAACCCCTTGGATAATGATTGGCTACCAAGTTTATACGGGAAGGTGATACCAACAGCCAAGACTGTCTATGCGCTGAACTTTAGTTTCATGCTCTCGCGAATATCTCGGCAAGCTACACAGCGTCCTCGGCGACGGAGCCTAGGACCGTGTTGATTGAAGCTGCTACTGCCTTCTCTCCGTCACTGTTCGCTATGACTGCACTGCAGTACATGGGATAGTTCGAGAGCGGAATGGGAGAAATTTCGTTAGTCAGCCTTGTATTAATATGCTAGAGGTTTAAAGTCAACACTGGAAACGAAACTAAATTAACACTATAGATTTGACCACACAAGAAGGGTTTCTAGAAATATCTTCCTTGCCGACCTGGCACCCACTATAATCCACCATTTTATTCCTGCCGTTGCAGAGCTGAAAGCCAGGGATGAGCGGGACCTTGATCTTACAATTGTTGTGAAGAATCCCATGTTGACACGCTGCAGCGCCCTCTGAAAGTTTTCCGTCCATAAGTGTGCCATCAAATGGCGCGTCTCGGGTAGGCCATATGCATTCATATATGTCCATCTGAGTCATAATAAAGACTCTCAGTTGCAGTGCGAGATTAAAGATGCTCTCCACGATGTCTTTCAATCCCTCTTTGCTCCTCGCAGACAGGTTTTTCCTTGTATATGGTTCGAGAACTTTGAGTATGCGCTTGGAAAGCTTAGCTGCAGTACGAGGAAGAAAAACTTCTTTGAACTCTGCTTTCTCGATGACGGATTGATGGCATACGAAATCAAGATTATGGAGGGCTTGCTCGCCATTATCGCCGCCTAAAATAAGTTAGTCCGAAGTTGATATTTAATTTTAAGAAGAGTTATAAAGTACCCATCAACCTTATGCGAAACCTATACTCATCGAGAAGTGGTGTGTTCATAAGGGTAGTACAACGGAAAGCTTCAAAGTCTTCTTGAAAAACCCATTCAACAACTGCTGCTCCAATGACGCACCATAAAACTGTGTGCACTCCAGTATAGTTCTGTATTAAAAACTCGTCGTCGTCCTGGATGCTTTTTTCGAAACGTTCCCCGCAAACTTTAGACAGTAATATAGCCAATTCTGGTGGAATTAAAGAGCGAGGTTCGGGTTGCTGGACGGCATTTAGGACTAACAACGAATTGAAATGAACGAGCAGCTTTCCATGGAGTGTCTGAATATCCTTGAATGTCTGATTCTGTGATTCAGCAACATTTTCGCTCATTTCTGTTCGAAAGTATGCTTGGAGCCGCAACTGGTCACGGAGCTGTTTGTTTTGCCTCACAAGACCATCATTAATCCTATTCAGATTTCTTACTTCGTCTTGCACATCCAAATACGCTCCATCCACATTTTCAGCGAGGCTTTTCCATGTCCGAACGTCAGATTTGAGATTTTCGCACTCAATCTCCGCTTCGTTCCATTTCCTGCGATAGCGATTAATGTCAGCACATAACTCCAGGAAATCCGGCTGAAAGCTAGATGAGGAATGGAATGGTAGCTTCAATATCGCATTAGGATTTACATTTTCACCGTGCTGCCCCCCGTTCAACGCCAGTGATATATGAGGTCGTACCTCAGAGCCATCGTCCTCAAGCAGTCGGGCTCCAATAACTGCTCTGCAACCATTCTCAGCTGCCATTATAGTGTCAGGCCGGCGCTTGGATTCTCCCGGGTCGGTATGTGTGGGCGAAGCGAAGCTAGGTGTTATTGCGCTATGGTGCGGCAGAGCATCTTTACCTCTTTTAGGCACCTATGCATAAGTCAGGCTCTAAGTAATAGATCCAACTATTGGTTGGACTCACTACTTGGGTCTTGCGTGGTGCATTTCTGCTAGAGGTAGAGCGAGCCCTCTTACCTAGAATGTTAAGTTCTGATGAGATGATCCGTTTCGGCGTACTTCGTGGAGTAGACCCGAAACGCTCCCGCTTCATGGAGGGCGAGTCTCTGCTTGAACTAAGCGATAACATCTTTCCCTTCGCGATAACACTAGGTAGGGTAGCTCGTTTTATGGTTTCTCCATCCGTGGTCATAGGGTCCCGAGCTTTCCGAGGCTCTCGCACAGTGATCCATTGAAGTTCATTTTCTATGCTTTTCCGGGTGTCCTCGTTTAGAATACGCAGAACTTCGGTTCCCTGTGTAAAAATATTGCGGAATTGATAGCGAGCGCCTGGATGTGCCTTTCGAAACTCGAAATACAATTTGCCACGGATCTGAGCTTGAGTATATCGATTATTTGAAGCCGATGTTTCGCGATATCTTGGCCCATTTTGTAGTTGCTGAAGAACATATTCTTCAAGAGCTCTGCTATAAGTTTCTTTTTTTGCCCCACCAACGATGTAGTCCAAATGGGCTAAAAGTTCAATAGTTTCCGGCTGGGTCCACCGAGGCGACATGGTGGGAAGGTATGTCAAGCAAAAGAAGGAGGAAATGCAGGGTCTAAAAGAATAAGGGGCCATCAACTCGCTCTTCCTTGTGGCCCATTTACATTCAGTCTGCCTTGCCAGCATCGCACGGATCTTTCATGGAGGCTACCGCTTTAGACACAGCAACTAGGCAACAGCAGCTTCAAGTCCACACATGTTACTTAGGTGTAATTAAAAAGTGGCTTGTTTAGACGCTGATTGGTGAGTATGGAGATGCAGGGGCTAGCGGCTAGGAATGTGACTGTGCCGCAAAGATGAAAATCCGGCATTGATCACAATGTCTTCATGCAGAATGCCTAGTAGTTCGTATTCAAAACGTTGGCCCCGAGCACAGAGATTTACTCAAATTAACTCAGGCCGCGCTAAGGTCTATTTCAGAAAAGTTGGAAGTGCCGTTGTCATCCACGCTCTACTCCTTATCACCACTCCTTTTAGTAGATGTGGATACGACATCCGAAGTTGATCTTTGAGTATACTCCATTCCACTAAGCTAAATATGAGCTCAAGTCTATTAAAAGGTGCGAATTCATTCGCCTCTTTCCAAAGAAATGATCCTGGTCCGATACTGGATGAGCGTACACCAGATGGCGATATTGACATGACCATGGGCGATGACGACACAAACATGGATGGACAAACAGACAGCTCCTCTGCTACTCCCGACCGCTTGATCATTGCAATCGACTTCGGAACGACTTTTTCATCAGTGGCTTATGTGCGATTGAACAGCGGAATGAGGGCTGAAGATGTCGGCTTGACTAATGTGGTGTGCATAAATGATTTTCCAGGTTATTGCCCTCCCCCTGGTGCATTTGAGCCCAGGCAAGACGTCCCTACCGAGCTATGGTATAATCCCGATCCATTACAAACACGAGACCTCCATGACACCGCAGGTACACTGGCTGAATCAATAGACAATAGTCCCAGTGATTGTGAAGAGCTTAGCCAGTACGGTGATAGCCAAGGCGAAGAATTGGTTCAGCGCGACTCAGAAATTCAACAGGACGAGCGCGGCGATGCAGACAATTTCAGTTGCCAGGACTGGGCAAACTCAAATGCAATGGCAAATGGAAGAGTCCAATACTGGGGGTTCGAAGTACAAAAACAGCTCAAAATGAAGCATATTCCGAAGGATCATTCGAGGCGAATTCAAAGGTTCAAAATACTTCTTGACAGCAACAAAGAAACAAATAGTGTTCGGGAGGACCTGGCCCCGGTCATCAAGAACCTAATCAAGAACAAGTTGATCAAAAGAGAAGAGGATATTTTCGCTCACTACCTGACCCACCTCTTACTCCACACGAAACAAAAGCTCCAAGAGTTAGAACAGTTGGACCAAGACGTCCGGATTGAATTCGTGATCTCTGTGCCGGCCAAGTGGTCCTCAAAGGCCTGCCGCATAATGCAGAAAGCGATGCGAGAAGCAGTCAGAGGAGCCGGACTGGGGGACCAAGCTTCCAAGAGTGTCTCTAACCTCTTTGTCATCTCTGAGCCCGAAGCTGCTGCCACCTGTGTCTTAGCGGAGAATGGGGATTCAATATATGTAAGTTTGTCTAGCGAATGCATTTGGCATGAGTGTGGCTAATCACGCGCCATGGAAAGTACGGTGAAACGATTGTTATTGTTGATGCCGGTGGAGGCACTATCGACGCGGTCACATATAAAGTGGCGAGGAAAACACCCTTGCGACTGTCTAGGGAAGTTGTTGATTCCTATAGTATGTTAGCCCCATTGCTCGTTTATTAGGTAGGAATTAATGCAATTAGGTGAACTTCGCGGTGCGAGTTATATCAACGAAAGATTCGCAAAGTCGCTTAATATAAAGCTTAAGAGGGAGACATATCTTGAAAAGAATGGGAAAACAATCACGAGCATAGTGGAAGCCCTAACAAGTGATTTCGAACTCTCTGCGAAAAGAACGATCAACACCAAGCGCAATAGGGATACGCTCTCAGTATATGTCGATGACTTGAAGCCAAATTCGCAGAGAAATTTTCTCCAGAATGAGCTTTTGCTTACGCAGTAAGATCAATTACATGTTCTAGAGGAAAGTGATTTCGCTTACACCGAGAAGCAAAGAGTTAGATATGATTTACATGAAGTCCTTGACAGGAGCTGAAAAGCTTATGAATGGGCAATTGGAGTTGGCAAAGAAGAAGAAATACTCAGTTACAGTGCGTAGCCTGCCTAGAATGTGTACTCGCCTAATTGATCGTTAATATTGGCCTACAGAAAGTGATACTTACAGGCGGTTTCGCACAATCTAATGCCCTGAGAAGTTACTTGCAAGATTGCCTCCTGGAGCAAAAAAACCTTGATGGGGGGAATATTGACATTCTATTTCCTGATATATCGTATGTTATTCATATGATCCAGATCACACCTGATATACTACTAATTAATTGTTAGTTCCACTGCGGTAGTTAGAGGTGCGGTACTTAGAGCCCTCAACAAAGAATATGGTCCACAAAGGATTTTTGAAAGTAGCTACGGCATTCAAGTGAACGAGCCATTTGACCCAAATACATATGAAGCTCATAAGGGCGTCAAACCCCATACCGATAAAGATGATGGGAGAAAGTACGTTAAATCAACGATTGATTGGGTGATCAAAGCGGTAAGTTCAACGATGGGGTCACAGTAGCAATTCAATATAGCTTCGTCGTATTGGAAAAGCTAATGAGTTTATTCAAGGGCGAATTGGTTCCCAATGGAAAAAAATACATACGTCCTATGAGGCAGGCATTCGCAAAGAACAGGAAAAAGCTCGAGTGTACAATGAAATTGTACGTTTCTGATAAATCCCACGTGAGTCATTATAGAGTCACGCACGCTGAGAACAAAGGTAAGTAGGATCAAAGTTGAAAGAAGACAACATGCTAATTTGGAGACGTACAGGTGCGGAATTGGAAGGATCTATTGTGGCAGATATGTCCTTTCTCAAAGATGAAAAACGTATTCAGCCTGAATATCCATTTCCAGATAGCTCCTTATCAAGCTCGCAGTGTTATTGGGCTGTTTATTATGATATTGTGATGACTGTAGAAGGACGCAATCTCAAGTATGAAGCAATATGGCCATCCTCTACGCATCCTCAAAGCAACACAGGGCAACAAAAGATTACAGCACAAGGGCAAATTTGTGTAGCTGCAGCCCTCAGACCTGGCACTGCCTAACCACAGTAGGAAGATATGCTAAGTAGAGGATGTTTGAGGTAAATATGTGCGCATGAATGATGGAGCGTAATTGAGGGGCAATTTGTTTGCAAGTTCCACAAGCGTTTGATAGAGTATGTGTAGTTCATGTAAGGGAAAAGTGTTCTAGCCTACCATTATACCGTGGCTGA
The DNA here is from genome assembly GCA_010094045.1 of Lojkania enalia. Classification (NCBI taxonomy): domain Eukaryota; kingdom Fungi; phylum Ascomycota; class Dothideomycetes; order Pleosporales; genus Lojkania; species Lojkania enalia. The sequence goes on from ML986773.1 coordinate 37,490, forward strand.
TGAAGTGTTTGTGAAGTACTAAAATTCTTGAGTTTCGTACATCAATCGAGAGGAATGTTAATACATTTCTATAGAATCGTACATATTGTATATTACATATATCCAATTTAACTCATAAGCTCATGAACTTGTTCGCTGCTGAAATTCCCTGCTCTAGGCTTTAGAGGTGGTCTAGTCTCTCCTTTCGCTCCCGATCTGGTATTCGCTTTTTTCAAAGGCTTCAGGGCCGGAGAGCACTTTGCGGACGGCGCACTTGCCATCCTGTTGCCTTGGCTCGGTCTCGTCGGACCAGCTGCTCTCTGACTCTCAATCGCAGCCTCAGCCTCAATGTTGCCTACGGCTCTCGAAATAGCCATACTATATCCACCGAACCATTCACTCCAGCTCTGCTTTCCATCGTTCTCTTTTGCAACGGCCTTCGAAATACGCTGTTCCCCTCTCATTGACGGAGCGTTTGGCTTTGCCTGCTCTTGTACGACCTGTTGTGCCCTCCTCTGCTCCAAAAAGCTACGTGCTACATTCTGCGCCGCAGACACGCCACTCTGGATATTCTTCACATCCGTCATACTGACACTCGAGGGCAATGGAATCCTGTAATTTCCCGTAAGTGTGACCTGTCGGCCTCCAGTGTCAGCCATGTCATCAACTCCCATCCCATCCCTAGCTACCTCCTCAATATCATCATGGGCTGATTTCCTAGCTCTACCCTTACTACCACTGTATGATTCTAGGTCCTGACGAGCGATCTCTAATTCGCCCTCCAGCCGTGTAAGTTCCTTGACGTCATCGTCTATGTGTACGGCCTTTGGTGTTTCCTCGGGAGTACTAGGGATCGTTTGCATTGAATTCTTCCTACCCTTCCCGCGTCGACGGGGTGATTTACCGCGAGCTACTCCTGCCTGGTATAGTTGTTCCACCTTGGCTTCAAGGCCACGGACTCGATATTTGAGAGCTTCAAGTTCTGTAGTTGAAGTAGACGGTGGTGCATAATTTGCGGACGATGAGGAGGGTGTACGTGTGTCTACATCAGCCGTTTGTGGAGCTGGTTCCTTATTCAGTTTCCTAGGTCGTCTTCGCTGGCGATTTGGTCCAGTTGACGAAGTTGCTGGAACATCTTTTGGTGGCAATGCTGGTGTATCTCTAGGTGTAGGTGTTGAGTTCATGTCTCCTGCTTCTTTACTTCCACTCTGGTCTTTCTAAAGCACAATTCCTCCTGCAAATCCAGATTTTGCCGATTCGTTCTGACAAGGTTCTTTAGCTAGATATCTAGCCTCCGTTTAGTTTGTTGAGATTGCGTAGGATCCGGGCCCGGAGATTGAGGTTTTGTTGGTATTGAAGTAAAAAAAAATAGTAGAAGTCTCATGCACAACGAATACTATGTTACCGAATAAGACGTGAAGTTGAGTCGAGCTGTATGCTATCCCGTTGAAGTTGGCCGGAATCTGGGCACATTGACGTATGAGGGGCGAACGACATGGCTCCTAGGCTAGGCTGCGAAAGGAAACGATCCGCGTAGACCTTGATCTCGCCCCACGTTGAAATCATGGTGTATGAAACGAATATACTCAACAATGAGCTGCTCTCTGAGAAGCCTGGTGGAGTGACAAAGGGATAATGAATAAGGAGAATGAGTACCTAGGATAAGAAGCCCGCTCCCACAGCTCGATGAGTACCTACCTAGGCAGCCTGCATTTATCACGGGACCTTCCCAATCATGTATAGACACGTAATAGAAGTAGCCATTGCATTCTAGACTAAGTACATGCCTGAGCATAGAACATCTATTTCAGATCCACACCGCAACTCTTCCAAAATTCCGAGCACCAACACACGCTTCTGCAACCTAAAAATTGCACCACCAACCCCGAGCTAGGAGAGGGGAACTGACCAACCCAGTATTTTCGAAGCCCGGAATAGAGAGATGGGAACTCGGAACCATAACTTTTGAGAGAAGGACGGGCAAGAAGTACGCTGACATATTCGGAAATGTAACAGTCAAGATCGGCCGGGCAGAAAAGAGAGGGGCTGTCGACTCATTAAACATGTATAGGTAATGACACCAGCATGGCCGAGTCATTCAAATAGCCGCTCTAACCAAGCCGTAAGTTTTACCTCGCGAGCCGTAGTCAGATCGAAACGAGGCGTCTGAGTATGCGGTAGAGACTCAAACAGAAGCAAGAATGCAACAATATTGATGGACCGCCAATCAAGGAGACATGGCTGTTCAACAACCAAACAGATTGGAAGAGCTCGAAGCAGAACATGATGCTCGGGGATTAAATGCGCAACGTCGGGGGTAAATGATGCAGGAGAAGGTTACCAACAACCCACACGTCGCTCTAACGGCCCACCTAAGAAGCAATAGCGCGGGCCTGGTTGCCTCCTCGGCGGCCCTTCTTAGGGTCCTTGGTGACGGTGCTCCATCCGTCATCTTCAAGATCCTCAGTCGTAGAACCGGCGGGCGCGGTTGGGGTACTAGACTTGCGCCTCCATGATCCTTCAGCCTTTGAAGGCTCGCGAACTACCTCCTGCGGTTTAACCTCCTTGTCTTGGACGATGTTGCCATTTGCAGGAGCATCAAGGCCCTCAGTCTCATCAGCCTCAACTTCGCCATCGTCACCAACGCGTCGTAAGATATCAAAGTTGCGCGTGGCAGGCTTTTCCTCTGAACCATTCTCGTTGGCCTTCTCTGCAGTCGGTGTGGATGGCTTGTCCTTAACAGCAGCCTTTTCTGCAGCCTCCTTTGCCTTTCTCTCCTCACGGACCTTGTCCTCTGCCTCTCGCTTCTGGCGCAATGCAAGCTGCCGCCTCTCCTCAACCTCTCGTTCTCGGGCAGCTGTGTCAATTGGACGCGCAGCGCCGAAAGGATTTGATTTCGACTCAGAAGTGGATGATGGAGGGCCAGACTCGGCCTCCGAGACAGTCCGCTTTGCGAGATTTAGTTTTGGTCGGGTGGCCGGAGCGGCAGGCTGTGGTGCGGGCGATGATGGTACGCTTGCATCCGGAGTACTAGTGGGGGATTTGGCTGGTGCGTCTGGCCGCATCCGAGCGCGCCACTGGTTATCGAGCTCTGGAGCGGTAGGGTGTCTCTCGTAATGGGGTTTGTCTTGGAATTCCCGGCGCGGCGGACGAGAGCCCTCGGCGCGGCCTTCGCCCCAGGCGGGTGAGGGTCTTCGTTCACGAGGTCCCTCATTGCTACGCACTCTGCCGCCTTCTCTCATCGGACCAGTTGGCGGAACTGGGGAAAGGGGGCCCTTGCGTTCCCAATTGTTGAAGTCGCGCACTTTACCATCACTTTCAAACGGAGGTCGCCTGCGCTCACCGCGATCACTGCCTGCATCGGACGCTGCATCAAAATGTCGGTAACCGCCTCGGTCAGATGCACGACGTCCAGTGTTCGGGAGATCGGGGAGCGGACCCTTTCGAGTCCAGTCAGACATATCTTTGCCTTCTGGGCGATCCTTGGCTAATGCGCAGTTAGTAGATCTTCCAAGACAAGCTTTCCGCACTTACGAGGTTCAGCGACACTGATCCTGACATTTCTGCCTTGGAACTGTGTCCCAGACAACTCGAGTGCCTTTTTCAGGCCATCAAGGGTTCCAAACTCAACATAGCCAAAGCCTTTCGGCTTCCTCTCCAGTTTGTCTTCAACGATCCGTACATTGGTAACTGCGCAACCAGAGAAGAAATCGGTGATACCTCCCTCGGTGGCGTCAAAGGACAAGTTACCTAGATGGGCGGTGAACGGGGGCTTCGTGGGGAGGGGAAGCTGCTCTCGCATTGCGTAAGGACGATCGCCGCTGCGGTCTAAGCTCGAGTCAGCATACACTTGAAGCTGAGTTGAAGGGTAGCTACGCACCGAATCCGCGGTCAGAGCCGAATCCGCCAGCGGAACTGAATGCACGCCTCTCGCCTCCGTATCCGGCACGGTCTATAGAGGTCAATAAACGACGCTACCTGGTTGCGCAAAACGTTGGGATTCTTTGAGGGATATTTACCTCCACCTAGAAAAATATTAGGATATGGCTATACACCTGATTTTGCGACAAACTTACCAGCTACGGGCATATCCTCCATTTCATCAGCCCATGATCCGAGAGCTACAGTCCTGTTAGTTCGTAACGTCGACTGAGGGATTTATGTGGCGCGTACATTGGTCGCCCAGAAAGTCCCCCAGGGACATCTTCTGGGATTTTTTGGGACCTGGAAAGGCGCAATTAGCCAAAACATTCTTGCTACAATATCGCAAGGTCGGGGTAGAGGAGGCAGCGCAGAGGATGCGGGCGTCTGCCTGGCTGCCTCCGCACCAAGGGGAGTACCTACCCATGATTGCGAGACGCAGTCAACGCGCCGTTTGAAACCGCGCGTTGCCTGAATGAGTACTGGGAGAGAGTCTACCCCCAGTAAGTTGGGTTTGTGTAAAGGTGGGTGTGTTCGTGCGTGAATGTGGTGGTCAAACCTTGACCGGAGCCTGGTGAGGAAAAAGTGGCTGCCAGGCGCGAAGTGCGAATTAGCGGATTTTCGCTTACGTAGTCAACATTATGGGCGCAGGGCGGTTCTCCGCGCCGCCGTTCCAAGGGTTGCATTCGCCAGCGACATCAAGACATCCAAGCCCCGCGCATCTCGATATAACTTGCATTCAATGAAACAGCGATGGTAGTACAGTCTGAGTCTGGTCAGATCACCCGACCTATCGATGTGGCACGGCCAGCTTTGCTAGTCGGACTTTGTGCTGGTAAGTCCATATCTATGGAATTCAGTCGTTCAGTGCTTTTTTTCGTACCAGTACATTTATTACCATCCAAATCGTCACTTTCTTTCTACATTCCGTCGATCAGACAACGTCTATGGGCCGGCCTGTGGAAATATCTCTAATGCCAAGCCATATCACGTGTTACGCGCACAGTGCATCAGGCCACCCCCAACCTCAAGTCGCCATTCATTCATCTTTGATGAAACCAACTACTAGCAGCTCTCCAATGGCAGCCCCTGCCGACATGTCCAAATCATCTTTCGTTCTCGTTTCGAATGTTTCAGTTTCTAGTCTAGCTCTCCGACGCAATTTCTGACAACCCCCAGCAATCCCTGGCACAGCTATTGGTGCTTTCGCCGGCACTCTTCGCACACAAACTCCCGTTATATTTGCTACTGCTTCAGGCCTCCAGTGTTTTGCTATTGGAACCACCTTCTGGGGCGCTCGCACCTCCATCCTAAATCATGACGGCCTCTTAAACTGGTGGAATCGGACTCGAGACCGCCCACTCGTTGATCGAACGGACCTCAATCCTACCATCGAAGATCGCGTCCGCGCGAGTACCCTCTCTGGAACCTTTACGGGTGTATCACTAGGTTTTTTGTTCAGAGGACCTAAGAATGTAATCCCCGGGGCGATAATGTTCACCCTATTTGGATACGGCGGTCAGCATCTGTATAATTTTATAGACCGGCAAAACACAGAACCTGTCCTTAGAGGAGCCGAACCGAAAACAGTCGAGGAGAAAAAGAAAGAGAACGAGAATTGGATGCAAAGACTTGCGAAGAGTAAATGGAGCCCCATGAGTAATTTGAGTGACGGAGAATATTTGGAAAAGTTGAATGAAAAGATGTTAAAACTAGATGCGGAGATTGCACTTGTAGACGAGAGGATTGAGGAGTTTAGGAAGAAGCAGAAAGAGTGGGACCGGCAAGAGCAAAAACTCAGCGACGACAAGGAGAAGAAGTAAGCGTGGCCAATATAAAAGAATATGATTTAGTATGGTGTTGGGGATCCGATTGTACTATTAGACAGTAGATACGAGATTCATGTTCTCCTATATCTCTCAGCGAAAGCAGTAAAACATACACTGTACACTTCTGTACCTGAACTTCCCGGATATCGTGTGATATAGATATGACTTATCATGGAATCGAACAACCCAACTGTTCTATACATTTACTATTCACATCCTTGGCCTTGAACTTGTCCTACTGGAGAGGCTTGAAGCTCCATCAAATCGGCTTTTCATTTTCTCGTAGCCGTACATAGCTATGCTAAGAATTCAAATGCACTATTAGCGCAGTAGAGATGCGCTAAAAAAAAAAAAAAAAAAGTCATTATATGCCATTTTATGCAGCTGATATCATATGATATTGTGCTGTATTTAATTATTGTGCCGTCTCCAGTTATGAGAATTTTATGAGATGCTCACAAAATTGCATGGCATCTCAAGCTTCGGGGAATTTTGGAATGGTGTTGTCCCAAAATGAATCAGCTTCATTACTAAGAATTTCATGTGAACCTGACACCGGAGAGTTTTCAAGGGCTCCCAATATCACTACGTAGAGCAACTTGCGCAGTACCAAAACAAGGAAACGTCGACATTAAGTAAACTAGAGTAGTCGGGCACGTCTCTGATGTGAGATATACGTAGATTCGTAGCTTTGGTTGGCTACGTCCGGCTGAGTATCTTCAAAATCCACAATGTAGTCGGCTTTCCGTATGCAGAATAAGGACAGCTACTCTATCTAAATTCTTTTAGCGCGATAGCTATATGATAAATGTACGAAGACTAGAGGCTAGTGCTACTAGAAGCTGGGTAACACGATGAAGCGTGTATTGCAGCTATTAAACATAGATCGATTTTGAATAAATGCAAACATAAAGTTGAAGATTGATTAGAATGCGATATCTGCAAGTATGGAAAGAAATTTCCCGGCATCTCATGGAATGGGATTCCTATCCTCCATACATGATACGAGCTGATGGAGTGAGCTACTGAATATCGAGGAGAAATGAATTGCTCAGGTACTTTGCCATCTGGACCTTGTAGGAATATCTTCGGCTATTCGCTCCGAAGGTGTGAAGGAGTGAAACCTTGGTAATGGTAGTGAATTAAGATCTTGCTATTGTCTGTAGCTGTGAGTAGCTCACCCGGCCACAACTTCATCGCGCCTAACCCTTCCTTTAGTGAATTGAACCCTAGAAGACCTAGTAGTCTGGCTCTCTATGCCTCGTGTGATTGAAAGAGAAGCGCCGTGCAACCTACTTGAGAAAGCTAATTAATGGGAAGACATTGTCCTCACTGAAAGTTTGGAACCATTACTTACTTTTCAAATTGCCGGAAAATCAACTCAATGTGAAAACATTTCATGCCTGTCGCAGTCTACCCGGACCTCCAATCAATTCTCGTCGACTCTCTTAGCCAGGGCCCACTAATCAAGATTTCTCTTAACCGTTTGAAACGAATGTTCTGTTCTGACAACGACAAGGCAATATCGGCATCACCTGATAACAATCTAAGTATATTAACCCCATATAACCAGGTTTCAAAAACGTAGACTCTGATTTGGAATAAATGTAGCATAACTTTCATACGCGATTCGGTAGTCCTTGAGCTCTACGATATCCAATGTCTTGGTAGATTCAGGGACATGCGGAATGTCTGTCATATCTGTTACACCTCCGGCAGCTGTTACTTCAAGACTAGCCTTGCATTTCAACGAGATTTTGCTCTACTACCAGCCAGTCTGATGCCCAAACCATGACTGTATGACCTATCAAAAGTAGAGCAATCTTGCTTCAGATGTTTCATTACATAAAGTATTCTACGGCAGGGATATTTTTTTATCCTTTGACACAGCCGAGGCCCCTTAGGACAATAGAATGCGCCTACATTAGAGTGACTGAAAACATTCCGTCTAGCAGAGGGCTGGACGATCCAGATTGCCCAAAATTGCTAATGCTGCACTTAGATGTGTATGCTACAACTTCGAGACATTGGTCTAGACTTTGCGTGATAATTACTCCTGTGAGATATTCTATCGAGGTGTGATGGCACCTCTGTAGAAAAAGCAACGACTATACATGTTGATATAACCTGTTCTTGCTTTAGTAAGTCAGAGCTCCAGAAAATATTAGTGAAACAATTGGATAGTGGTCTTCGACCAACAACTCGCAGTGAGTGTGGATGCACTCTAGCTGCCATAATATATCCAGCAAATACCACTTCTATTAAATGACCAAGTTACCTAGTGCTAGAATCAGCATCTACTTCCTTTCCACGGACGTCAGAAATTCCTATTTCTTGTCTACATATCCAACTTTACAAACACTCAAGCTCCAAATAGTTAGTCAAGTCCCAGCCCCATATAATAACCTTCCACTATCCCAACCACCCACCGTTTCACCATCCAATCCCTCCCTCAACCACAGCCACCTCCGCACCCATCCTCCAAAAATAACCGCCCCCAATCCCCAAAAAACTTTCTCCAAAACCATCCTAGCATTCCCAAAACACGCAAGACTAACTACAATCGCTCCCGCTCGTATCACCTCGTAAGTGACACCCCGAAAACGTATGTATGTATAGCAAAGCTGACTATAACCCACCCCCGTTTCACATCCTCGCCTACTCTTCCGCAGCCCGGCCACCATCCCAATCCATCCATCCCCGAGCTCCCAAAACGCTCAATCCATCCTAAACATGTAGCGCAGTTTCCGAATCCGGGCAGGACGAACGGTAGGATTTATCGCTTTGGTTTCGTTCTGGAACCGACCGGCACAGCCGTGTGCGTACGTATGTCGCCGAGGCAGGAGAGAGAGTGTGTGTGCGCTGATAGCCGTGTGAAACGGATAGGTAGATCCTCCGTGAAGCGGGATACGAGGTTGTTTGTGATTCTGCGAGGGCCATACTTTTCGTACCGGAGTTGCACGTGCGAGGTACTGAGGAGAGGGGGGGCAAGTTGAGCCGACTACACATACCCGAGCTAGAGAAGATCACGGATATTTTTCTGTGCCCTGATAAATCGCTGTTTGAACCATTTGCTGAGTGGAGTAATAATATGTGCCCTCAGAATTCTAAATGTATATATATATATTCATTCAAATTCTACATTTTCGTTATTGCTCCATGCAATCATGATAGGAATTAGATAGGCAATTAAGGGAGGGTAAAACTCTTCTTACGTGCATATTCAATCTGCCCAGCTACAATATGCTCCATCTCAAAAACCTTGTCCACCAAAGTCCGCATCCCGCTTCTTCCAAGTCCTAGAGTCAGCTAGCTAAACCCATGCGCGGACATTACACGCACACCAACTTGGCCAAAACCTGTCAAGCGAATGAATAAATCCTCAGATGCTAATCTTGATACCCATGTCCATATACATTTTGACGTTTCAGCCATCTAGACTTTCTTTCCGATCACAACCTTTCTACACACTTCGCGGGATGCTTGGCCAAATACAGGTCCAACGGGCAAATGTCACGATAAAAAAAGGTCTGTCACATTTAGGGTGGCACACAGAATCAGCACTCTCCTATCCCCAATAACACCACCCAGCTATTATCACTGTAAACCCCCCAATAAAGAATTCCATGACTCGCAAGCCCGATTCCTTCGACACTCTCATCTCGAAAACGAATAGCATTGTCCCCAAACCAACAAAACACATTATCTCACTAGGCAAACTCACACATAATCACAATGACAATACATACGTTCAGTATTTCATTCAATTCCCCAATCCCTCCTCCACCAACCGACCTCCTCTATACATCTCTCTCCTATCCCAAAATCACTCCCAATCCTCCAAATACACAGAAAACCCCCCAGCCCAACCCAACCAAACAAAATTTTTTCCAATGTGCACGCCCCCCAATCCCAAAAAAAAAGCTCCCACAACACCAAAAAAAATGCTAATTTCCGATTTCTCCCAATCATTCAAAACATACATTCACAAAACAACCCAAGCTCCAGAATCTCATTTCATCTGTTCACCACAACCAACCTCGCACCAGCTTCCGTTGTAGCAGATAGTAAACGATCCCTTCTCCACCCCTCTCGGTCCGAGAAGCATGGCTCGAAACCTATGCGCCCAAGCGCTATCTCCAACAATAGCTTGATACCTGCAACAAAATTTCTTCTCTTTAGTCTTCTTCCCTCCATTTTGAGCACAACAATGCCAAATATCAAACGACATTCTCAACAAGACAAGACCTCGTTCGTCTCATCATGCCAAATAAAAACAACATAACGCAAACACTGCTCGACAAATAAACTTACAGCACACCCCCAGGCAATTGCACCCCTCTATTCCCGCCGTCCCAACCTACGCTCCTGACGTCCCCTCCCCCAACCGTACTGACGTGTCCTTCAGCGGGCGCTGCATGTTTTCTGAGCATGAACATCGGTTTCCGACCTTCCTTGTCTAGTTGCTTGAATAGTATCAACGGCCTTTCATTCAAGCCCAGACACCTTTCTTGATCACCGTGTACGATATACAACGCATATTGCCGCCAATCCGCAGTGATATTGTACTTTTTGAGCGCAACAGGTAATACTTTGTGGCAAGGATCATCAATGGACACGCGGAACGATTTGAAGATTTCGACTTGCGGATTGGTTGAGGACGAGGGTGTCTGAACGGGCTGGGATGTGGACGTGTTTACCGAAGCCGATTGCGATGTAAGGGTGCCGCCCGATAGCGGCGGATCTCGGTCGCGGTCGTTGAGATCGGGTGTGGGGGGTATTGTGTTTCCTCGGAGGGGTGGGCGGTTGATTAAGGGCTGAGGTGTGTTATTGCGTGCGTCGCGATTTCTTCCTTCTGATACCATAGTGGAATCTGAGGCCCAGGTATTGGTCTGCGCCCAGCTCGGCGTGTTTTCATGATCGGGATGTGCGCTGCGGGGGTTCGAATTATATGCGCGGGTTGCGTTTGATGTGTATGCGGGGGAAGTGGGCGAGGGTTGCGGTGCGGAGTTGGGAGACATTTGCGAGCCTCCAGTCATGGATGCTGTGAGGTGTGAGGATGCTGCCAGGGCTGCCGCAGAAGGATCAAGAGAAGAGCTGTCGACCAAAGTCCGTCCCTCATGTATCGTCGGGGATGGATTCTTGGGCGTGGATCCAAGGAAAAGCTTCTTGGTGGAGAACTTACGTGACAGACCGCCAGACCTCTCGGGTGCCGGCGGCGACGTGACGTGCTCATGAGGCGTGGGTAACGGCTGTTGACTGTCTTTGAGTCTCCGCACCAGCGGCAGCACTTCCTCCCGAAGCTTCCTGTTCTCCTCTATCACCCGGTTTAGATCTTCTTTTAGGTGCCGTAGCTCGGACTCTGCTACTTGTATCCGCTCGTCTCGGGCCTGTACCACCCGTATTACGCGGGCGAAGTCGTCTTGTGTAGGCGGGGCGTCTTGTGCGGAGGTGTCCGCGGCTGCGGTGGCAATTAATACAGGTTCTGTAGGACGGGAAGGAGAAAAACTCATACATAGTGGGACGTAGTGGTCTTGATCTATGGGGATGTTCTGCTTGACCTTGATCTCGTACACGGCCTTAAGAATTGTGAGCCTGTGCCCAACGCTGTTCAGGCCTATTTCTTTTAGCTCGGGGTGCTGTAGCAGTATCAGAGCTTCGCCGGATATTTCTTGATCTATAGAGAGTGCACGTTAGCGTCTCATATACCGTACCGACAGTCTAGGCTCCTACCAATGAATGTGTCTGCATATTGAGACAGCCCCAGTTCTGATATGAAGTCGGCGCTCTCTTGCGGTGTCCACTCGGTTATGAGACCGGCCGGGCTCTCTCTGCTGTCCCGTGAGTGCGTAAATGTGGTTGGAGTGTGCTCGGTGCTCAGCGGTCCTGAATCGGTTGGCGATGCGTCCTCGTAGTCGTCCGGCGGTAGGGCCGGGCTCATTATAACGCTACGTTCAAATTCATCATCAGCGTCCGAGTCTTCATGGTAATTGGACTTGTAGGCCATGGCGGGCGACGTCGAGCCTCAGACTGACAGCCTGGAGCAGGAGGACGAGGGCTAGGACGAGGAGGAGAGGTGTAGAGGTGGTCGCGGACGCCAAGTCGAATCCGGGCAGCTCTCGGGAGGGGAAGCTTGCCGTTATCACGGATGCGGTGTTGTCGGCAGTGCAGCGAGTCGTGGTGGTCCTTGCCTGCGGGTTGCGGGTCGGAGGGCGTGGTGAATCCAGGGCCCTGCTGAGACGAAGCGAGATTGAGCAGGCTTGTTTCGCGGCCCTGATCCTCGCAGCCGATGCAACGACAGCTCGAGGACTGTGTGTCAGAGGTGTCCAGGCGGGAGCAGCGTACGGCGGGCGGCGTGGGGCGCGACGTGGGTGGAGCGCCGTGGTTTTCTTGCGCGGGCTACAGCAGTATGGAGCTGGTCGGAGGGGGGAGAGGCGGACGGCGTGCTGGGGCTCAGGGCGGGCGTGGGTGTGCGCGTGCGCGGGCGCGGGAGGGGGCAGCAATGCCTGAGGCGGACGGCAGCCGGATGGAATGGCGAGGGGCCAAAAGAGAGACAGTGGACGGTTAAGACTGTCGTCGATGCTGCCGTGTCGCTGGTCCTGAGGGGCATAGGAGAGAGGCTGCTGCTGCTCCGGGAGAGGTTGCGCTCTCTGGCTCGCCATTGACGCCAGCGCCCTTGCTAGGCCGGCGGCTGCGATGCGAGGCACGGGCCCAGACGCAACAGTGAGGTCCACCCGCATCCATACATACCTATACCCAACGAGGCCTTGGAAACCCAGAACCCGACTAGACACATACTGCATTCGAGCGCTCGACTTTGCTGCGCCGCCGCTATCTACCCAGAAGCTGTCCCGGAGAGCTCACATTGCCCCGGCGCACGCTCCGGGAACGTACTACTCCCTGGCCGGCGCCGCTCTTGGGAGTCGAGCCTGCGCCTTGGCGCCCGCCGATTGCGATTTATTGACAATCTTGGAAGAATTGATAGCTCCCCCATCACGAGCCACAGCTCCAGGGCACGCTCCACGCGCCCACCCCATTGAGCGGCCGCCTCGCACGCTGACCACCGTGTAGCGATCCGCACGACCAATATACCGTCTCTCGGGACCCGTGCCTCACTGCTGCATTCCGGACCGCCTACCTTCTTCACCCATCTATCCCCCCTCCCACCGCTTTGGCACAGCAAGCGCAGCTGACCACCGCCGACGACCGAGAAACATCTCAAGGCTCCACGGGGCAACAATCCCACACGGAAGCCCACGCTATTAGAGCTCCCCGTCCTGCATCGCCTTCCATCCCAACATCCTGGGGGTACAATGTCCTCGAACAGCAAGCCCCTCACCCTCTCCACCACCACCGCCCAAGCTTCCATCTCCCCCCAGCTCCGCAACACAATCTACTCGCTCCTCCTCTCCGGGCCGGGAATCCCAAACATCCAATCCACCCTCGAGCACGAGCTCGCGACCTCGGGCTTCATCTCCAACCTCAAAGCCTACATCACCTCGCTGCTCCGCTCGGGGGAATGCACCACCCTCGACCAAGTCACCGAGCGCGTCCTGCAGAAAGTCAGCCAGGGCATCGCAGCGCCGAACGGCACCAACGGCGTCAACGGTACGGCCAACGGCGTGAATGGGTACAAGGCGGATGCGGACGACGAAATCGATTTGAGGGTCCCGGAACGGGCTGTTAGGGAAGGGGTTAGGGTGGTCAGGAGGGAGCTAGAGCGCGTCTGCGATGTCACGGTTGAGGGGGAAGATAAATAATCCACTCGCTCATACACGGCACGGATTCGAAGGATACTACATGGGTAGGGCTTGAGGGAGCAGAGCGTGTCCAGCGCAAACAGAACTCCCTACACCAGCCCGAGAATGAGACGAGGCTATCACCAAGCATTCTGCAAGCAGAACTGAAAGCGCCCCATGGCGTTCCTGGAGTACGCAAAATACTTACCACCCCCATTCATTTCCCACAATGCCTTTCTAACCTTCTATTCCCAGCTTGCCTCTCGAAATAACCATCATCAAATCCAATCCGTCGAACACCGATTCCCAACTCCGAGGAATGCAGGAGTACAGCATGCCGATTGCGTGTCGAGAAATCAATGGTGGGGGAACATTTTCATGGGGGAACCGTGTAGCACCGCGTAGCACACGCCCTTTTGCTGCACCAATCTGCAAGCCTCGGCGGCAAGCCTTCGTCCAAAATAGAAACACCAATCAACTCTGCAGTTCCACTGCCAAACTTTGCCATCCGGATATTGTGATTTGGAAGCTGATTTGTAGTCATTGCCTTAATCGGCTTAGGCTTCGATATAAAAGAAAGTTCTTACCGTGAAGATTATTGAAACAACGCAAGAGGAACGAGTCCGGAGCCCGGTTGGCAAAACGATCACTGATGAGAGATAAGGTACAACGACCCTGCTTTAGCAACAGACTTAGATCTACACTGCACCCAACTCCGGTCCTCACATATTCATAGCCGTAAACTCAAATCAAATACTCTAAAATATGCAGTCTTATTTCCACTGACTAAATCCTGGCATGCGTGATGCAGATCCATTCGTACCACTGAGCTCTCTTCTCACCGAGAGCCCTATCCATTCCCATCCATTCATAGCTTGAATTACCGTCTCCTCGTTCTATCTGGTAGTTGATAGACTAGAAAAAGAGGAACATGATTGCAGAGCGCCAGTCTAAAGACTATCCATGACCCATTCCGCCGATGAACTCACCCCAAAACCAGAAAGGCTACTTAACAATGGCGCTAACCATAGAGATCCTCATCCTCGCCAGCGTTGCCGAACTGGTTAGCCTCCGTCTGTGCACCTCCCTCCGCGTCGGGGAAGCGGAAGAAGCTGGAGCCGCCAGAATTCTTCATACTCTGAGCAAAGGCCTCATACCGCCGGATCTCAACATCAGTGACGGAACGACGAGCAGAACGCATGGCCTCCTCAAAATGAGCCTTGGTGAGCTCAGGGACTAGGTCTTCACCCTCATCCATCTCTGTGTCCTCGCCCTCAGCCTCGCGCTGCTTTTGGCGCTCAATCTCCTTAGAGATTGATTCTTTAATAGCAAGCTTGACGGCGCGCTGCGTTACGAAGCCAAGATCGGCACCAGAGAAACCATGAGTGTTGGCGGCAATGAACTCAAGGTCGACGTCAGGAGCGACAGGAGTCTTGCGAAGCTGTGCTTTCAAAATGCCGACTCGAGAGGCCTGGTCGGGCAGTGGGACGTAGACGAGCGTGTCAAGACGTCCGGGACGGCAGAGAGCGTTGTCTAGCTGTTCGGGACGATTCGTGGCACCAATGACGAATACGTTCTTTTTGGAGGTCATACCGTCCATTTCTGCGAAAAGTTAGCTTGTTGCTCTTCTGATTCCAAAATATAAATAGCTTACCAGTCAAAAGCTGGTTGACAACACGGTCTGAAGCACCACCAGCATCACCGACAGAACCACCACGTGACTTCGCAATGGAATCCAGCTCGTCGAGGAAGACGACGCAAGGTGCGGCGGCTCGAGCCTTGTCGAAAATATCTCGGATATTGCTCTCAGACTCGCCGAACCACATAGATAGCAATTCAGGGCCTTTAACGGAAATGAAGTTGGCAGCACACTCGTTCGCCACGGCTTTTGCAAGTAACGTCTTACCCGTACCTGGGGGACCATAGAAAAGGACACCACGGGATGGAGACAAACCAAATTTTAGGAACTTGTCGGGATGGTCGACAGGGTACTGCACGCTCTCGATGAGCTCGCGCTTGACGTCCTCGAGACCACCGATGTCTTCCCACCGAACGTTGGGAACTTCGACAACGGCGACCTCGCGAAGAGCGGAGGGGTTGGAAACACCAAGGGCGAAGCGGAAGTTCTCCATAGTAACACCAAGCGAATCGAGCACCTCGGCGTCGATAGTGTCCTCATCCAAATCAATCAGATCCATCTTCTCACGGATCTGTTGCATAGCAGCCTCCGAGCAGAGTGAGGCCAAATCGGAACCAACATAACCGTGAGTCTCGGCAGCAATTGTCTGGAGATCAACATCATCGGCGAGCTTCATGTTCTTGGTGTGAATCTGGAGAATCTCGAGACGGCCGGTGGGGTCAGGAATACCGATATCCACTTCTCGGTCGAAACGTCCAAAACGTCGGAGAGCAGGGTCAATTGAGTTGGGCCGGTTGGTTGCGGCCATCACGACAACGTTTGATCGGGCCTTCATGCCATCCATCAAAGTGAGCAACTGGGAAACGACACGGCGCTCGACTTCACCATTGGTCTTCTCACGCTTAGGCGCGATTGAGTCGATTTCATCAATGAAAATAATGGCCGGCGAGTTCTTCTCAGCCTCTTCGAAGGCTTTTCGGAGATTGGACTCAGATTCACCAGCCATCTTAGACATTATCTCCGGGCCGTTGATCAGGAAAAAGAAAGCACCGGTCTCGTTGGCAACCGCACGAGCCATGAGCGTCTTACCAGTACCCGGAGGGCCGTACATGAGAATACCACGAGGCGGCTTGATACCGATCGACTTGAAGAGCTGAGGATGCCTGAGAGGAAGCTCGACAAGCTCCCGAATCTGGGCCATCTGCTTCCGGCAACCACCGATATCATCGTAACCGACCTCATTGAGGTTGCCCTCCTCATCTTCTCGCTGTATCGGCTCGCCTTCGCAGTGAATGACTGTGTCTTGGGCAACGATTCCAAACTCCGGGGGATCAACTTCAACGACTTTGAATTCTACTTGTCGCATACCACCGCGGCATGTGAAGGTATCGCCCTGTCGAATAGGCCGGTATGCTTCTCGGAAGTACGGCGCGAGGAATACGTCGAATAATGAACCGGTAATACCCTCCACGGTATCTGCAATGGGGAGGACAGCGATACGCTTAGCCTGGAGCAGGAGGTATTAGCTATTGATTGTCGCTAGAACTCGGAACTCAAATACGCACATATTTAATGTCAGGACAGGGGTGAATAGTGATGATATCGCCATGCTTCACACGCAAGTTATGGCGAACAACTCGGTTTATCCGTGCACTGCCGTCATCGAGGTCGTCATCGGCGAGAACGATCAGGACGGTGTCCTTCCGCTTCTTACCCTTGACCAAGACTGTGTCACCGCGGAACAGCTGGAGCGTCTCCATGGTGTTGTTGGATAGAGCGATGATAGAGTTGTCATCGTTGACTGCATCTGTGACGCTGATGAGGTATTAGCAGCTGTGGCAAGCTGGGCTGGGACAGATTTCCTGTCATCTCAGCGAGGGAGTTGCTCACATCAAAGAGTTGGGCTTCTTCTTCTTCTTGAGGATGGCCGTTGCAGTCTCGTCGTTCTATGGCGGGTAAGTGGACGTCATCTCGGAGGTGAGAGTTATTAGACTTACATCTTTGTGTTCAGCGCCTGATGGATCCCTTCGGACTGTTAGCTGTCGAACCTCACTTATCCGTCGATGATAGGGATAGGAACACGCACTTTGACAAATCCACATGCTTCTTAGTGTGATCTGGCTCAGCCGACATGGTGCGTGGTCGCTCGATCAACGGGACTGGCTGAAAATGTATTGTGCAGTGGGCAATGGGGCGGCTTGCAGCGATCGAAGTCAAGCCGTCTGCGAGTTGGCGGGGAGGGAGTGTGATGGATGGGAGATGGAGGCAGCAGGCAAGAGGCAAGGTGTTGCTTAAGTAGCTGCGTGCTTCGGCGGTGATGTTAGAGTGAGAGGTTGAGCTTGGTCCGCCGGGCTAGGTTGCCATGGCTGGCGCGTTTCGTTAGTGCGCGCACGGGCCCCGGCCTTCCGCCTCAACACCAGAACCTTCGATGGCATTCTCCCCGCTGCTCACCAATCCCGCCCCTCAAGCTGCCGCAATACCGTCCCCATTCACTACTGTACTATCACTTCAGTTCCTGTTTTTACCGCTGTATTCACCGAAGTATTAGCTGACGCCACTATCTTGTGCTGCTGAATGAAGTGTTCTTGTGGAACTGTGTCGCCGCTGCTTGCCTGGCGCTTAATAAATCCCGACCGGTGCCTCCGCCTCACAAGCGCCACCAATGAACCCTAGCGCCAAGCATCTCAGGTACGAACAACTTGTGTCTGCCCGCGGCTAGGTTAACCGTCGATAATGCTACCGACTGTCAGTGCTAAGGAAAATTGAATCCCATGTAAAGTGAATGTGCTGTCCATACAATGACCTTATTCACGAGCGAGGAACGGCGGTTAAGTATTAGCCTCCTCATATCTAATCTACTCGGTTTCCTGCATTTCCTTCATGGTCTTTGGGCATACATCCCCGATTCTTTTGTGTGACATTCATTTCTAGTCCGCGTTACAACCCACCACATGGCCGGTAACACTCCGTCTAGGCAAAAGGAAATATATCCCGAAGATCTATGCCTCTATTCTCTGGCTCTTGATAATCAGTAGACTAGATTCCAGTTGATGCACCTCATTGACCACGAGGTACCCATCTTCGTCTACTATCCATTAATGCTTCCCTGGGTTCTCGCAACGGTTCTGGATCTATGCGATGCAAAAGGAGCTGAAGATACGGCAAAGAACATGACCTGCGCAACTTTACACCACTATTTCAGAACGGTGATAAAATTCACATACAGACCGACCGTCTTGCAGACTAAGAGGGAAGCAATGGTAGATGGAATACTTGTTGCTGGCAGTAGTAAGGAACAGATTGCCAGGATCGAGGCATACATAGACATAGAGGACCATTCGAAGGAGATCGAGGAAGTGGAAATTCAGTTGGCAGACGGTGCGAAGGTAACGGTTGCTGCGTATGTCTACGTCTGGCACCAGTTGACGGATTACCTAACAGCCGAAGATTGCACGCCTATGGGTTACATAAAAAGCGTAACGTCCGACGAGCGAAAATAGGCGAATTAGCCCATGGATCGTGGGTCAATTTCTCCCTCTATATATCCCCGCTTTTTGCCTATCAATTACTAAGACCCATCATATTGTGGAGAGGCATATATTACCTATTGAACAGTACTTCTTCTAGCACATGAAGTCTGTATGATAATATGCTATGGAACTGAATCAACACGATATATGAATTATGGAAATAGCATGCATAGACCCTAGATCGGAATACCCAGGCGTTTAGAGAGAGCACCTCGGTCGTGTTAAATAAGACATTAAATAACATATACATCATAAGAAGACTAGTACCCGCTCATAATACCCTCTAGATCTTCTCCTCGTTTCTATGTTGAACGCAGTTGACTGAATTGCGGGCTAGCCCAGAGAAAATAAAATATCGTAAAAACCCTGGCCTTCCTAGCTAGTTGACCAATCATTACTCACCCATTAATTTAACACTCTTCTAGAGTTCGTTGTGTGGTATCCAAGATGCGAAACAGTCACGCCTTCTGTTTGTCTTATTTGTCCTGTGTCTCCTGCTTCTCCTGTTGTCCCTGTAACTCCTGTAGCTCCTGTCTCGTCTGTCTCGGCTGCCTCTTCGGCCTCTTATCAGCCTTCCTACACTCCCTCTCCATCTCTTGTAGACATGGTGCTACAAAAAGATTTCCACGAACTATATTCTTCACAGTCCCGCTTCCTACCAGCAACCAAAGCAGTATAACGCAGATACCAAAGATCTAACCAATTCGCACTTAGCCCCTAGCTCAGAACATCAGAACATATTTCAGAGTAAACTCACCGTGCCCAAAATCTTAAAGAACTTCGACGGCAATTCATCCCCGATAGACAACGTCGACATAGTAAAGACACCAATGGGGAAAGTGAACCCCCACCATCCCATGTTGAAGGGAAACTTTGAACGAGATATCGAAGCAATGGCGAAGAATAACCATACGATGCCAAATCCCCAAAGCACAACGGCTACTCCCCATCCAAGTACATATAAAATCTGGCCTGCCATCTCAGCGCCAGGTAGAGTCTTCGTCTGGGGGAAGACTCTCATGGCTTGCGCGCCCAGCCCCATGATCCCGAATCCGCCTTGTCCCAACGGACCGAGCGGGAGGAACACAGATACGATGACTTCTTTGGGTGGAAGTTTATGGACTGCGAGTCGGTGGAAGTACATTGTAAGGATGACGAGCGCAAGCGGTACGCCGGTGCCCCAGAGAACATATGAGACGACAATAGTCCAGAGGGCGTGTTCTGGGTCGGGTAGAATAGAGGCTACGACAGCACCGGAGGCGCTAGCGACGATTGTGCTAACGATAGGGAGGAGCCATGCTGCTGTCATTGTTTCGTGGGCGTTTTTGTGCTTGGTCATCCTATTCCGCAATCAATATCTCATGGTCGATGAAGGAAGCAGCGTAGAGGAAAAAAAAAGGGAAGGTACATTTGCCAGGGTAGCCCCATACAACAAGCCAGGCTCACGACAACATCAATCCACCACATCGCCCAACAGATGTCGTGACTTGCTCCTCCCCAAGCAGGCACGCAGACTAAAGCGTACATATTAACTATCGTGGCGAAGCCCATAGGGAAAGTACCAAGGAAGAGGGATTGCACCGGATGGTGAATCATAAGTTTCCATGTTGCCGGATAGAGAGTGTACCGTAGAACCGAGATAAGAAACATCACGAGAAACAAAAAACAATTCATGGCGAAGAAGACATTGCTGAGGGTGTACAGGGCACCTTCATGATGTGGGTAGAGTGTTGAAAAGGTATGTAGGATGATAGACACGATGCCTGTGCCCATGGTCACGGCGAACTAACATGCCGTTAGACTCATTTATTCTTCCAGAAACAATTGATAGTAATAGTTAGATGATCTTACCCATGCTGGTGTGAAGTTCTGAATCACATGCCTCCATCCTTTCCGACCATTAATGAACCACTTCGGCAATGAGCTAGTCATATCGGGACTCTGTCTCTCTGCATCCACCTGATTTGCTGCTTGGCTACATAGTATTGAGATCGGGTCCCTTGACCTGAGAGCTGATGCGGTGGCCATTTGCAGCTGCGTGATTGAACCTGCTCACAAGTAAGGTTTGACAATAGGGAAGAAATAGACTAAAGGAAATGAAAGATGCCGCCAAGGAAATTATATAGAAAGGCAAAAGCTTATGAGCCTTACCCTTTTATAATGAGGTACCTTACGTACCAAGACGACTCTGTTTAGAACATCCGAGTCATCCAAAAAATTATTTCCGGACCGGAACGGGTGCGGTTGCTGAGCCACGATTACACATCCCGAACATCCAGGCACAGGTGGAACACCGCAACTAAGCGTTTGGGTACCGAGGTATCAGGTTATGCGAAACCGTTAGAGGATATCGAAAGGGGTAGTGTTGAAAGACTTATTGGTGCGAAAGCATCGCGTGATTGGCTAGTGAAAAGTGTGAGAAGGGATGATCGTATGATGAGACGGGCTAGCGTGGTTCCTTTTAGGAATAAACTTGTTACTTATGCGAACCTTAGCTCTTCTTATATGAGGTTCACATACCACTTCTCCCGGATTGATCAAGACGTGATCCCAAACCATCCCATAATGGTTATCTTTCTCTCCTTGTAAGGCACCCCAGTAGCAACAAATTCACAAACGTTGATTATTTTCAGATTCTGCCCTCACTGCGACGAATATTATTTCCCGGACGGCGGCAACCCTCAGGTTTGCCGTATTCAACACGAGACACAAGTTCATTATATGTGCCCGATCTGTGGGGATGATTGTTATTCTATCCAGGGTGTTCATGATCACTGCCGAACAAAGGGATGCGCCCCCATTTGCCGAGATTGCAAGCCGGGAGAACACACAATATGGCTCAACCGCGACGAGTACCAGAAGCATGTGAAAAAATATAATGTTTGCACGAAATGCGAGGTCCATTTCAATAGTCCGTCAAATTTAGCCCACGTAAGCCATCCTAGAAGCTTTAGCAGCTCAAAGTCGGATTCTCTTTATTAAAATCGTGATAGCACAATCTCACACATCGAGAACCCATTTTCGACTGCCTTGGCTGCACTCGCAAGTTCAAGACCTACGGAGGAATGATCATCCATCTGGAAGCCGGAACCTGCCCTTCTGGAATCAATGCCGTTGAACTAAACAATTCAGCTGCACTCTGCTTCCAATGGAAGAAGTACATAATTAATGAATTTGTTCGGGACTGTATGCTTAACGGATACCTAGATTCTCTTTTATATCAGTGCCCGACCTGTTTTGCCAAATTCGGCAAGCTGTCGAGCTTGTTCATGCATGTTGAATCCCCGTCATGCAGTCAAACGTTAAATCAAGGAGCAATCTTTAAATTGAGAAAGTGGCTGTTCAATTGCCATGCGTAATTATTTATTACTTTCAATATTATCCTTTCACATAACCACCTTTCGGCGATTTCAATTCTGGTTTTATAGGATCCACTGGAAAGCTATTCTTCCCCACAATCTCGTCGGTGCGCGCAACCTCCGTACTTTCTCTTCCGTAAAAAATTCGCTGTGACCCAGCTCCTCTTTGGTAGTCCCAGAAGGTATAGTCGCTGTAATAAGATGCATCCTAAACATCAATGCCTTCAAAAGTTGGAGAAAAAAATAATAAAACAACGGAACTTGCCGTACACCCTAATGCTTGGGTATATGTGAGTTGGTTGTTCCAGGACAGACATTCCCAACTAATGCTTCTAGGTATGGTCCCTATTCCCATTTCGCTTCACCAGGAGTGAGGAAATTGTACATCTAGTGGACGCTATGGCTAATGACCAGCTCAGCTACAGGATGCCCCACCCTTTTCTGGGGTGCATAGAATCGGATGTGGTGGCGTTAGTTTGAGATTAAAAATTTTGAGACTTAAGTAATATATATAGGGAACTGGAAGCTAGCCTAAGCTCGCTTATGGCATAGGGCGGCGCGACGACTCGTGGATAGTGAATATCGTGTCACATGGAAATGGTGGAACACCCAACTAATGGGAGGCAAGTAGCTGCTCCGCTAGGCCTCTACAGCAATATTGAGCAATATCTGGAGTCATTCAAGACAACAGCCAGAGTTTTTAAACTTGTCCCTCTGAAGATTGGTCTCAACCTTTAAGTGATGATGGGGGCACCTTGGCAAGATACATCAACTAAGCAGTCTCATGTACTATATATTCCCCCGCCGTACCTTGACCGAGAGGTCAAAGGAACACCAAAGGGCCTCATCAATACATCTATCTATACCACCTTATACGGTCTCTGCCCCTTCCTGCTTACACAACAGCTACTAGACCGTTGTCCTAATAGACTCCGTAAGTCCAACTTGCCTGTGAGACTACTCTACTATACCTGTTTTAATAGGAAAATTCACAACCCGCGGTGACAGTGATTAGTCCTCCCTTGCACACACTATCAGGATCTACAATCGTCGTCACAAACAAACTGCGTACATAAAATGTGTATGGAGTTTCGCGGAGCTAATCCGCGATTGCTCGTGTCGTGTAGAACGCGCAAAAACGATAAACCTCAAAAAACAACTTTGTTCAATACATTTCCATCTAAACTTCAACGAACACAAGCGTGGCCTGCTGCACTTAGTATTTGTAGCCATGCAAGATGGTTGTGTAAGTGCGCGACTTGCTTAGTCGTCGAGAACAGACGGTCTAATCTCTCACTAGGCGGTGTGATTGCTGCGACAGGTTTTCCCTGAAGCAATATTCTCCTCTAGCACACCAAGGACTAAAACGCTCACCATGAATACGTCGAATGTGACTTCGACGAGCAGTCCTAGGAGGACTCACTCAAAAATTGTCGCGAACAAGACTGTTTCGATGCCTGCTAAGGGTGCTACAACGGCAAGGGGATGCCCTTGCCCTATGACTCGGAAACATATTGGGATTACGTCGAGGAGGAGAATTTTTATACAGAGTGCGAGCGTCACTTTGATACTCCGCAGAATTTGACTCAAGTAAGTTGTTAATAGAACCTCCTAAGCTTTGCCTAACAATAATTAGCATGGAAAGGTCCACCACTCACCTGATTTCGAATTTCTTGGTTGCGACCGACGTTTCACGGCCTACGGTGGCATGGTGAGTCTACCTCCTATTAATAGGCCGCATTTCATCTTACCGAGACCGTTAGATCTCGCATCTGGAACCCGGAACATGCGATTCCGGTCTTGACGGTATTGACATCAATGAAGCAGCTGCCATATGCTACCAATGACAACAGTTCATTGACGAAGATTAACACAAGGATATGTACGACTACAAAGACCTCTACGACCTATATAAGAGCCTATACCATACAAGTGCCCGGCCTACAATGCCTAGTTCAACAAGCTATCGGGTCTTGTCTAATCATGTCGATTCACTAGCCTATAATTAGACTCTTAATAAAATGGTGAGCTTAAAGCCGACGAGGCGGCTATCCAGTCGCCATATTTTGGGTTCCTAGGACACCATACTTCTACTAAAAAAGGTTCTCGAACCTCTCTAGATAATTTCTATACACTAATGGAAGTCAAGGGAAACTATAGCTTCCGTTTTACAAGACTAATATGCTTCACATGGCGTCACAATTGCCACATAGCACAATTAGTGAAGCCTCTCTATACTGTCCAAGCCCGCAAGTCCTCAGGATCACTATCATTCACCTTTTGTTCACAACATCGCTATGTCTCCGATATGAATTGATTCTACATACTGATTCTTTCTATAGGTATACATGTAGACTTAGGGTTTACCGAAGGTTCACCATCTGCCAAAGTGAGTATTGCGCAAATGTCAATACAACTATCGATTACATTCAGTATCGATAATTGCTTACACATGGTCTAACAAAAGCCCCCGTAGAACTTTTCTACAACTATAATCAAACTATTTTACTTCCTCATCGCCCTCTTTCTTTGAGACCCATTCTACCTCCAGTGCATTCACTCTCTCAACACCCTTTTTATTCCCCTTACTCTCTTCCCAATGTCTCCACTGACTAAATTTGGTAGCTGCCCTCTTTTTCTTCATCTTCTGCTTCGTGATTCTCTCAAACAAATTTCGCACGTTCTCCTCTCCACCATGCGCAATCTCGAGGCTCAGATACGTATCCCAGAGATCGTATTTCTTCGGCCAAGCACTGACTAAGCCCTCGAAAATGGTTCTTCCCCGCTCAGGGTCCCCGTTTGGAGATTTGAATTCGAGAGCGGCGAATTTATGGGTTAGGTAGCGGTGTTCAGACTCTGGGACTGATTGCATGGCGCGTTGTAAGAGAGCGCGGGCTCGGGATGGTGAGGGAGGTTGAAGTCTTGACATTAGGAAGGAAGCGTACGAGAGCCAGAGGGACGTCGTCGGCGTGAACGATTTGTTCTTCATCATGGCTTGATAGAGGGCATCGGCTTTCTACGGGACTGTTAGTGCCAATCTTCGTCGATTACATAAGAAGAAACGTACATCAAGTTTACCAGACGTGATATAAATCTTGATCATGCGCTCATGTACCTCTCGAGAGTCATTATACTGGCATGCCTCTTTAAACGTCTCTTCTATGGCATCATCATTTCCAAACCCATTCTCGAGGTGCAGCAATGCCGTCCAAACATCTAAGCGCTCATTTTCCTCGCGGGGGTTTATCGTCGCAAGCGCTCGCCTTGCAATTTGTCTTGCCTTGTCAATTTCATTCAAATCTCGCTGAAAGACCATGTATTGAACCCAAAGGACGGCACTGTTTGGCTGACCAAGGAGTAGGCGTTCGTAGTCCGCAACGGATTGTGGGCCGTATGTATCAAGATCACCAGTCCGGTCTTCTTTGATTGTAGCCTTTTTGTGCTTCTTCTTTTTCTTGGTATCCTCCTCTGAAGATGACCCTGCTATGGCGTTATGGTCGTTGAAGTCAAGCGTTGCACCTGTCCAATCGAAACCTGAAATATTAAGACCAGGACGCGGAGAACTCATTGTTAATTCCTCATCCCTATTTTCATCGAGCTCAGCCATGGGAACAAGCTCTTCGTCGCTCTCAGCGCTATAGACACTCCTCATTTCGACATCGCCATCGGTTATATCCTCGTCAGAGGCAATTTTATCGTCAACTATATCTTCGGTGCCATTCTCGTCGTCCGTGTCATCATTGCCTTCATCTTCGAAGTAGGAGTATTTCAAGCCAAAGCTAATCCTTCTCTGGTTTGGATTCACTTTCAGCACTTTAGCTTTGACGGCGTCACCCTCCTTATATAGTGCCTTCACATCTTCAACGCGGTTGTCGGCCATTTGGCTCTTATGACATAATCCGCTGACGTTTTCCGAATTGTCCACGACAAGGAAGACACCGTAGTCCTCAACATGTCTAACTTTAGCGGTAACGATCTGTCCAACCTCAATGTCACCAAATTCAATAGTTGGTACATATTTCCTTTCCATAATCGACTTCTTCAGACTCATCTGGGGATTCTTATAGTTCTCTTTCAATGAAATGATCTTCCCGGTTACCAATTGGTCAACCTGGAAGGCTGACTTCCAATCCTTATTAAAAGTATCTGAGAGATGAGAAATGCGAACGAATGCATCGACGTGAGGTCCTAAACGAATGAACAAACCGTTATCGGCGACACGCCTGATAAATCCTCTGACCACTTGATCTACTTTGAGCTGGAATCTGTCTTTGATCTCAGGATCCTTGACGGACAATGATGAATTCAAGACCCGGGAAGGTCTTGCGGATAATCCAATCCTCTTGTTCGGCAGGTCTACCTCAATGACACAGACTCGGACGATTTCACCGGTCCTAAAATCAGAGGGGTTTGCCTTGTCGTAATTATCCGCAAGATGCTCGAGCGGGATCGGACCCGCAATGTTTTCGTTGATCTGGACGATGACCGAGGAGCAATTGACCTTCGTCACACGAGCGGGTAGGATAAGACCAACGCTCAGATCCTTCAGGGTAAGCGATCCTGCGGAGGAAGAGGATGAAGCAGTCAAATCCAGCCGACCGGCAGTTGCGTCAACCGACTTGACCCGCACCTTGAGCGCAGAGCCGATAGGAAAATTCTCCTCGACGTTCGAAAGTAGGGATAGGTCATCAGAGAGATCTAGAAGTTCGATGCGGCCTCGGACGTTGGCCGATAAATTGACCCAGACATATCGATTGGCAATATTATTGACGAAAGCAACATAAGAGGATCCTGGAGTAATCTTATCAAGTGACAGAACATCAAATTGTGTTCTCAATTTCCCCATCTTTGCCGTAAGCTCATACATTGGAATTGTGCCTTGTCGATTTGTGATCGGGAGGAAACGATGATTTCTGGCATCGTGCCTGCCTAGAACCCTGACTTGGATAATATCGTTCATCTTGAATTGATTTACGGGATGTTTCTTGTCTTCGATATCTTCCCACTTGTCGAACAATTCCGCGACAGATATCCGGCCTTGCACATTGTCTGCAAGATGAACATTCAATTGGGTGCTTTTCCTGGATCGTATTCGGGCTGTGGTAGAAGATCCGAAGGTGAGATCTAAGGTCGTCTTAATCTTCTTGTCTATCGCGTTGAGAGTGGCTTCGCCTGACTCGCGGGGCTTCGCTGCCGAAGAGTCCGTCTCTGATTTCATGGAGAGCCAGAATCGGGACTGGCCTACATCAACATGCGTAACTCGAGCAGTAATACTTTGATCCTGTCGAACACCGAAGTTAGGCGCTTCCCGCATATCATCCGGAAGTTGGGACTGGAAGAGTAGCCCGACAACCCCTCCACCAAATTCGATGAATAGCTTGTCCGGTAGGACTCCGCGGACAAAGCCATGTACTATATTGCCGGCGCGAATATCTTCAAAATGTGAGATGAATGTTTCTGCTTGAGCGGCTTTGCGAAGACTTGGTTTGTTTGATAGTGTCACTGTTCGCGACTTGTGATGCTTGTCTAGAACAATGATATCTTCAAGAGGACCACCAACACGGATACGTGCCATTGTTGATTTATCCTTCTTTTCAGATCCATCCGTAAGGTGACCAATCCTCAAGGCCCCCTTTACTCCGTGTCCAAGATCTATGGTGACAGTCTCGTCAGATTTTTCGACGACTGTGCCCTGGACTATGTCACCAGGGTTAAGTGATTGGAACATAGCCTCCTTTTCCGGTCCAATTGACTCTGGATCCTTGCATGAAACTACCATTCGGCGGGCCTCGCGGTCAATGGAGATCACACGAACATTAACGACCTGCCCTTTCTGGAAATGGCGTGTAGCATCCTCAATAAATGTTTCGCTCATCTCGGCCACTGGAAGCCATGCTTTAAGATCTCCATAGAAGTGTACCAACGCCCCTTCTGGTTTGATGTCTACGAGCGTTCCTGGCCCGGTTGCACCCTCGACAATCTGTGAGCAGTCCGTCCATGGCTCAGTATCTGAGTTGACAAGTGACTTCTTTAGCGTCAGTCGAATACGACCCTTTTCCGCATTCGTCGATAGGACCCTTGCCGTGACAGATGTCCCTTCTCTGAATTTCCGTTCTGGATGTTGTAGGCGTACATCAGCGAGATGTATGTCGGGAACAAGACCTGTGATTCCTTCTGAAAGGTGCACAAGGACACCAGTGGACCCGTTCTTGTCAGTGACAAACTTATGTACTTTGCCTTTGACAACCTGTCCAATAGGGACTTCTTCGATTCGGAGAAATTGTTGGTCGAGGACCCTTTGTTCCAACGAAACTTGGAAGGACCCATCCATAGCATTATAACCAATTACACGTGCACGATGTTTTGAACCAATATTGAAAGGGCCACTAGATCCTGAAAGCTTGTCGACCTTGCCGTCCAGTCTTGAGATATGCGCGAAGCCAACCACCCCACGAACTCCAAGATCTAGGTAGAGGCCTGCAATGGGCTCAACTCGCATCACCTTTGCTTCCTCAACAATAGTAGCAATTGGGAGAATGTCCAAAGGGCTCCTTTTCTCTTTCGCTTTTCCAGCTATTCGCGTTGATAATGACAAGACATGGTCCAACAATGAGACGCCCAATTTCTTAGGGTCGGAAGTCGGGAAAGTGTTAATGACCCTCGCTTTGATCTTCGACCCGGCCTCATACTTTTCGCTCAAATCTTCGGTCCTCTCTGCAGCACCAGAGTGAACAATATCGGCCGTTGCATCGAGCAACCCCATAATCTTTCCAGTAACAGTAGTTGCTGTAGATTCGACTACTAGCAGATCGACAGCGGTTCCAGGAAGGAAAATATCTACAGTGGCGGCTTCCGTTACGTAGTTTGGCTTCTTTAGGTTTCCCGATTTCTGTTGATCCGCCGAAAGCTTGATAATTCTACGATCAGAGTTGAACCCTGTAACCAAGCACAAGAAGACCGCACCTTCTTGCACTGCCGAGTGGACGGCCTTCTGACCAAGCTCGCCTTTCCCAATAAAGCCTCTTGATTGGGGTTCGTCTAGTCCCATGTCCATCACAAGCCCATGATCCTCGGCACTGACAACTGATGCCTGAATCATGCTGTTGACGATGATGCTCGATTTGGTGATTCCACGATTTACGAGGCCCGGGTCGATGGATAGCTCGATCCTTCTTTTCGGTCTTATACTTCCATTCGCATTGTCGCCAACCGAAGTCACATAGCCCCTCAAGTATTGCCCGACATGAAACATCCGCTTCAAATCCACATCATCCAGATCTTCCGAGTCACTAGACTCTAGAGCGCTTGCTTCTTCTTCCCCAATCAACTTCTCGATTTTGGTCGTTAATTGTTGAGATATGGCAGTAAGTGGGACGACTCCGGATAGATTGTTGGGGAGGGAAAGTACTATCTCACCGGATGTAATGTCAGCAACTTGTCCCAGGACCATTGTTCCAGGGACTAGCTTCTGTTCGTTTGTTAGTGCTGCCTGGACTTGTTGTTGATAGGACTTACCTTGTAGCTGAGACCTTCCACTCTGACCTTCTTCTCTTCTTCCCTAGAATGGGAATTCTTGCTCTTCTTCGATTTTTTCTTTTTACCAGCCTTTGGTGCCTCTTCTGCGCCCACGTCAGACGCAATGTCGCTAAGTCCATCTTCACCGGTCCGCTTGATGCCCGCCTGCTCGAAAAGGACATCTTGGGTGGCCTTTATCTGGATCTGCTTGTGCTCCAAGGGCGTCAACAGACTGGCTCCACCTCGAGGGAAGGCCTTCTCCTCATCCTTGAATATAGACTTTTGCACTGCTTTCTCGGGCTTGGATGGTGTTGCATTGTCGGTCGCCGCGTCGGATTTTCGGCGGCGTTTTGCTGAGCGTTCGGAGGGCTGTGGCCCCTCCTTTTTTGCAGATGCATTTGCAGCATCCGCTTTCCGTTTCATGGCAGACATTGCAGGCGTTCTTGCAAGCTGTGGGGATTTTTGGAAACTTCCCTTCGTAATGTACCAAGGAAAAAAAAATTGCGGGGTCGGAGGTTCGCGATGTTCCGGGCGCCGACCGAAACCACTTTGCGCGTCGAGCGACGCGACCACACGCCGCGGGTGGTCTAGCGCGGTTCCAGCCACTCCACGCTTTTTCACCATCACCACCATCACTCTGCTCTGTTGCTTTGCTTCACTTCCCCACTCCAATTATATTTCTTAATGTATATGTGCTAGTGCGGGCCAATTCTAATGTCTTCTCCATTCGAGCCCCACCATGGGCTCTGTGAGCTAGTATCGGAGCTACCTTCGTCTTCACCTTCCCATTCGGCCTCGAGCATGACCAGTCGGAAGCCTAAGAAGCCACCTCCAATCACCCCAAAACGCTTCACACGCTTCTTCACCCCCAGATCATCTGTGCATGGATCGTCACATTCCAATTCGCTTGGAAATTCCGGCCGTCAACTGCGAGACATCACACGAACCGCCGTCAATCGCCCAAATGGTCTGCACAAGACCACGCCTCGCAAAACCGTAAACTTCGCTGATATAGCAGCGGACAAGCAGATGAGGACCCCTCAAGTCAATAGCAGAAAACGAAAGGCACCCTATCTTTCGCCTGAAAGCTCCCCTGTCCAGTCCTCGCCCTCGAAACGATCAAAGTTCGTCACACCCCAGCCGATTACCGTACTCGAAGATGAACCGGCCCTCGAGCAGCCATTTGTCTTCCCGGAGGCAATTAGAAGATTGAAGAGCTTGGGAAGTACTTCTCGTATGCTTCAGCGGTCTTTCGGTGGAATACTAGGTGTCGGACGTGGTTTTCATCGCGATCACTGCTCCTCCTGGGAGGAACAGACTTCAAACTTCTACAGTGGCCCGGATGACTGCCATCAGTTGCCTCAAGGAGCGCCACCCTTCTCCACTGCTGGCTGCAATTGTAAGTCACCACCCCGCTCGGCGCATGGGTACATTCTCCCTTACTTACCTTCTAATAGCGAACTCATTAGTCGCTATCGGGGATGAAGACGGGTGGGTGCATCTTCTCGATGCGAGCGACGATGCAACCTCCGACTTCACTAGAGCCCACCTCTCCTTCCGGCCTCATACCAATGCAGTCATGGATATGCAGTTCTCTTCGGACGATGCATATCTCGCTACGGGCTCCGGAGATCAGACTGCGCAAATCATTGACGTGCGCACACAGCAATGCGTCAGCGTGCTGTCAAAACATAGATCATCTGTTAAGCAGGTGCGCTTTCAGCCGAGCGAGGATAAGATTGTAGCCACGTCAAGTCGAGACGGCACTGTGCAAATCTGGGACTTGAGATGCAAAGGTGGCTTAGACAATATACACCAGCTGTGGGGGGTAGATGCGCCCTATGTTGGCATCATTCGCACCTTAACTGCTGCCCACGCTGATAACTCTTTTGTCAGCCCCAACGGCGCGTCTACCACAACCGCCAAGATTCCGAAGTAAGTTCACATCGTAGTCCCGCAAATTCTGATCGTACTAACAGCTCCAGGGAATTGCTTGGCAAAAGCGAAGCTTTGAGTCGCCGCAATGAGATCTCTGTCACAGCACTCTCATTCCTCCCCACAGGCCGAGAACATCTTCTCCTAACAGCGTCTGATGCTTCCACTTGTGTCAAGGTATGGGACATTCGTGCCCGCTACTCACGGCGAGGCCCGGCTATACCAATTTCGACTACAAGACAGCCAGAGTCTCATAACAGGCACCGACACTTTGCCATCAATTCCTTAACATTAAGTGGAGACGCCGCTCGTTTGTACGCCCTAAGTAAAGACAATACTGTATATGCATATTCAACAAGCCATCTCATTTTGGGCGTTGCCCCTGAGCTCTCCGTCTCAACCTCAGCCAGCCATAGGTATGCTAGCATTGGTAAAGAAGGTCTTGGGCCGATGTACGGTTTTCGACATCGCAACTTTCACGCCGGATCCTTCTATGTCAAAGCAGCGCTCCGAAAAGCTTCCGGAGATCAACCCGAATTACTTGCTGTCGGGAGCACAGATGGCTGTCCAGTTGTCTTTCCTACAGACGAGAGGTTTCTTCGGCACGAGCCATCTCGTGATGAAGGCGCTGATGAGTTGCCTCAATTCCCTGCGCGACCATCTCTTTCGCGGAACTCGAGTTCAACCAGCCGGTTTCCCAACTTGCTTGAAGATCAGATCCCGATATATGAGCATGGGACACCTCTTGTCCGCGGCCATGACGCAGAAGTCGGAAGTGTGTCGTTTGCTAAGAGCGGAACGCTGGTTAGTATCAGTGACGATTTCAGTGTAAGACGGTGGAAGGAAGGGCCTCAGGCTCGTGAATTGAGATCGGGTGGTGAGGCAGATGGGCGCAGATGGCGATCTGGATGGGCTATCGTAAGTGAGGGATTCGATGATGATGATAAGTAAAGAAAAGAGCGTACTGTTGTTGTGGTGATGCGAGGAGCTGATGTATTAGAACATCAGTAGTGAGAGCATGCCTTACTTTGTTGTTCTCTGTTACAGAATACCCTAGCGTTTTCCACTAGTCAGTTATGCGGATTGGGATGTTAGTCGAATACTAGGAATTGAATTGGTGGGTTCCACGATAGCCCCCTGAATGAATTCTTCAAAACAAATTCCTATGAACTCTGGATTAAACATCTCTGGATGGTGAGGTTATGCTAATGGGTGCTACAACCATCTAATCTTTTCCTCTCACTCCTTTGAATTCCGTTTCCTATTTCTTCAATTGACCACATCTCCCCTTTTTAACATACTCATCAATCCTTAATCCACCCCGTCCCTACAGACTTCTCATCCTCAAACCCAATGATAAGAACAATTTAGATGGCCTAATAGCAGTCCAATTTCAAGCTCTTGCATCTTAAATGGACACTAAGTTGGAATCACAATCTAATTAGTTCCCACGCCGGCCATCGCCCCCCTAGCATTACCTTCGGCGCTGTCCTCTTACTTAGACATATTATTTGTACCCGAGAGCAGCCTTCACAGCAAGTTAACATGAACAGTTAACATGAACATGTAGGCCTAGAAACTCCTTCTCCGGGAACTCGATCGCCATCCCCTTAATTTGCGCTAGGCGTTAAGGGAGTACGGTCTCAAGCAAATGTCAAGGTCCTAGAAGTTGCCGAAGACGAAGGTGTTGCTGGAACAGAGGAGGTTGATTGCTTCACGGTACTTCATCATAGCTGTGTTAGCACAGGTTCATTTGATACGGTTAGAGGTTTATACAGACATTTTCCAGCATGTTCGTAGGAAGTTTAGGCTTTTCCTTAACTTTACCATTGCTCTACGGCTACCATTTGAACCTCTAGTTAGGAACCATAAGTTGTCGGGGCTGCGCCAGATGAATCCGGTTAATTGGTTTTTACCGCCGTGTCTGTCTGAGGGATAGACCTCCACGTATCCTGTTTCGCAAAGGGCTATTTTATAAATCTCTATCCTTGGCTCAGCTGGTAATATACTAAATAGGGGCGATTGCTGCTGCTCCTTTATTCTATACTATTTCCACCATCCCGCTCTGTCGACTAAGGTCGTGCTTCCGATTCTGAAGACGACGTTCGTAGCGGCGTTGCAATATCCTGCTCAATTTTTACTCCTTCGGTCGTGTATTATTTATAGTCGGGGGCACCTTCGCATTGGGAGTCCTAGGTAGAAAAGGCAGTAGCACAGCCACAGTATGGAACGCAGTTCCAGGCCGAGAATGGGATACACGATCGTTTCGACAGCACTCCGGACTAGCAGGAGGAACACATGAGGTATTCGGATGTCTTCTTTGATGTGTTGTTTATGTGCTTGAGAGTGGTAGAAATGCTAGATCCATTATTTTCCTTGACTCTATTTTGTGTACTATTTCCACTATTCAAAATAAATTGACGGGGAAAGTGGTCAATGAGGCGGTAGTGGCGAAAGCTATTTCCTAGACCTCGCGGCACAGCAGCCCATCCTAACTTCGTTGAGCTACTTGAAATTTCTATCCGCATTCGTGGTAATGGATTCTGATTTAATGAGTGGAATGATTTTCGGTTTTCAGGCGGTACGCTGAGCAGGCCTGAGCTATTAGAGTTTGGAAGGGGAAGTAGAAATGAAGGACAGAATGCTCCAATAGAAAAACACAAGGATTATTTAGTGATGTTTTATTCCCTATCAGCTTAAGATATATGACAGACGATATAATAGAAAACGCGTTAAAAGAGACCTTGCGTTTACAAGCATCCTAATTGGTGTACTGAATGAGAAGGGATAAACGGAAACCTATAATGGGGAAGATGATCGAAAGGCGCTGCAATCGCGAAATGATTCCTCTTTATATTTAAAGCGAAGCAAGTGATCATGTAAACGTATGGAATAGGAAAACATACGTACATTCATGAGGGACGGGACATATTAGTCCAACTCTTGGCAGGGGTGGCAATCCTACAACAATGTTAAAACCAAGGCGTATTCGGTAGGCTCTATATGGATTTTCGTCTTCCAAAAATTCTATATGCCTTAAATTATCACCATCTCGAAATCTCACATTTTCGTTACAATGACCGATGCTGGCGAAGATACAGCGATAGAACTGCAATCCGCAGACATCTCGCCAAGCACTTCATCAGATTCTCCACAACAATTTCCTGCCAGGAGGAAATACGTTTAATTGCGCTGCGCTCTATAATTGCAGGAACGGCTATTATTTCTGTGATAACATGCTTCGTCGCGAACTAGATATATCCTTATAGTTATATAAACGCAGAATCACCCAAGCCGTTTAGACCATGGAGGCCGTGGGCCATTGCATATCGAGTCCTACTACAGCTCTTTTTCATATTTATCAGGGGATATTCTTGGGTTTCTTTCAAGCAAAACCTGATTAATTGTACAATTACCTGGGTACTCATGTCATTGTTAGATTACTTGAACGTTCATGCTCCCTCAAGGCCCCAAATCTGACTTCAAAACGGAGTAAATTCTTCATGTACCTGATCTATGTCTTTCCATCGATTCTACTGATGGCCGCTCCCTCTACCAGCACCCGTTTTCTCCCCATCTTCCCCTATATTCAGGATAAAGCAAATTTAATCACAAAATATGCCTATTATTATACTTTGCGGCTCTCGGATCCTTTTTATCTCCAAAAATCCGCCGAATGTCCCATCTACCCGCCCAAGTCTCCCTCCCTATCTTATACCTAAGTCGCAGATCTTCTTTACGAGGAGAACCAAGCCATAATCTGACAATGTACATCTACAACCCCGCGCTCCTAAGAAAAAGCATGTGTCTTTCTACGCGGATTACCTGGTGGCAATCCCAGCGCTCAGTATGAGATCCTGGGTTACTATTCGGACTTTTATAGCATGATGGATGTAATAAAGATATGCGGGAAACAGTATGGGGATGCCTTAACGCTGCTATTGGCGAAGTTGGCGCTGCAGGGGGCGGCCCAGGGGCCATTAGGGCAGTGTCCCAAACGGCTCGCGTCTAGGCCGTGTGGAGGCTTAGGGCTTTGATAAGAGAACATTCTGAATTAATGGAGGATAGTCAGTGGACGATTACTATGAAGGGGTTGGTAAAGGGAATGGAGAGATCTAGGCAATTAGTAAAAGCACGGGTAGGGTTACACGACATGACGATACATAGAAGTGTTTGAGGAATCAAAGTGGAGATAGTCCGTTGTATTATTTCTTGGCTATACCGCTTTCCCATGAATTTTATTAATAGAAAACACTGCGAAACCTCTACAAACAAACGGCTTCGGCGAACAAGATAGCAATTCTAATCACACAACAGCTAACAAACTCTCTTAAATCTACCTCTGTGTACTGGAATGGGCAATAATTAAGGGCAAGATACTGGAGTAAATGGTCCGTAGTATAATATATAACAATACCCTATTAACTCCACATTTCAATATCTGGTTTCCGCTAGCGGGCGAAGAGAATTTAGTGACCGACGGCGCTGAGAAATCTCGGGCACATCATATTCACAGCACGATCATTACAATAATAGCCAGTGCCATGATAATAGTCCAGATCCAAAATCCGAAGATCTTCTAGTTCAACAAAGTTCATCCCAAATACTGAAGTGCAGGATGATAGTAAGAGAAAGAGAGACACTAGGAGAGTAAGTTTAGTGACTTGGCCCGACAAGTTGATTTGTTTCCTGGATTCCGCAATCGTAGCACTGTTCATCAAGAGCGCGATCCCATATTGACGCTGCGAAAATTGTTGGCGGGCCCGCTCCAGAAGTTCATTGACAACTTCTCCCATATATTCTCTCGACATTCTAGCTATATCAACCTCCGTATACTTTTTTGTTCCCGGCAACTCTTCCAAGGCCTTGATTGAATAAAGCGAAGGAGGTCTTGGTAATTTATACTATCACAGAATAGATGTCTGGATAATGCCAAGGCAGGCAGAAACCGCAACACTGTCCCATCGAAGTTTATATTTTCTAGACATCATGTCTTTC
This sequence comes from Lojkania enalia, assembly GCA_010094045.1. NCBI lineage: Eukaryota > Fungi > Ascomycota > Dothideomycetes > Pleosporales > Lojkania > Lojkania enalia. The sequence continues at coordinate 73,934 of ML986773.1, forward strand.
AATTCTTGAGAACATTGAGAACCTAAAGTGCCGAGCTTTCTACAAAATGAGAAATAGACTTATTGCATATAAAGGATCTTCAACAGCAACACTCCTACTGAGGAAGGTATGGAATTCAAAGGGAAGATGAGTAGCCAACTGGGGCAATTCTTGTATAATTGCACGCGAGGTTGGAACTAGGGCGGATTTTCCTGAGCCGCGCAACAGTGTGACTCTATTCAGGTGGCACAGGACGGGAAACGCGCGGTATGAATCAAATATCTTCGATAGCAAGGATTTCCAGGTAATACGGAAGCTCTCAAATAAGTTTGTTTCCACTTCCGACCAGATGATAGTTGTACGATCTCAGCTACTCTTTTGGTCATGATGCCCCTGGAGATGGCTTGAACATACCTATCTAGCCTCCTCCTTACAATGAAGTGCGTAAAGATATGTCCGATTCAATGAGGAGCTATCCGTGTGCGAGGGCGTAGCATGCTTGAACCAAAGAGTCGCCAGGTACCGATCATCGTAAGACATCCCCAAAATCCTGAGCAATATTAGCTTGCAAATGAGTATGGGGCTTATGATATGAGATACAGGCAGGAGAATTTAGACAGAGTCTCTAGGTCATCGTGTTGAGACAAAATGTCAAGAAACTTCGTCTTGAGCTCAAGGGTAAAAGGGGGGGTTCCGTGATTGCGAACTTGGCTACCATCCGGAACCAAGCTTTCTAGATAACGGCGAGGTAATTGGGATTTATGCCATTCTGACCCCCAGTTTCTTTTGACCGAATTTAGAGGAGGTTTGCCGGCCACGATATGAATTTGGCTTTGCTACTCCTGAGGGTATGGGGCGTCTAGTGGCTCTTGAAGCTACTTAGACCCAAAGGCCATCGAGTCGAATCTAGGCTTAGGGATACCAGAAAATATAGGGAGACATGCTAATTTAGGATCATCAAGAATGTTTGGGGAATCGGCTTCGGAACAGCTTTGCGAGGAGACCCAAATGAGCTGCCTATGTGGCCTGCTCCAATGATAGCCGATGCAAACCCAGACATACGGCTAGAACCTTGTGATAAAGCCACTTTTTTGGTGGGTACTGGCTCTAGTGGGACATTGCAGCCTTAATCGAGCAAGTGAGCGAGGTTCTCGTCATTTTTGCCAGAGTACATGGTGGATCTCGATGAATGGCGCGTAAAATTTCAAATCGCATTATGGTAATCTTTCGCTCTCTTCGAATGCTCCATAGTGAATCCTGGCACTAAAATTCCGAGGAGATATCACTTGCTAGTCTCAAGTGAAGGCTTCAGCTAATATCGTGAAAAGAAATCTCGAGGTGGCTGTGAAAGGCCGAGGATTATTGAGCATATGCGTTATATAAGTCCGCCCGATTGCGACTTAGCATAAATAATTGAGTCTAAGCCTTCTCCTTACGGCCGATGGGAAATACAAGGAATCGTAAGAGTGGCTTTGATCAGACTAGATCCGTACGTAAGCACAAAATCTTGTATAAAAATGCCCCTTCCGTAGCTATACTAGATACAGCTTGGCTACTTCAACTCGTTATATTGAACTAAGTTCTCAAACTGTTGATCTTCCATTTCTAATCGGTCATGAGAAGAGAGAGGCTGTACCGCATAAATGGATCTCATATACGATCAAAATCTTCTCTAAAAACAAAATTGAAATGACTTGTTTGACGCGAGACAACCAAGCCCATACCCTCCGCTGGACGCCTCTAGATTTGGTTAAATCTCGTGTGATGCCACACAACCCAAACTCAGCCTTGTCTGAAAGACCCCACCTGTTTTACACCTCAAATTTTTGCACACGATCTAATATCTGACCAAAAGATACTAACAATATATTAGTTACTCCAACTATGCCATATTCCAACAAGCCATTAGCATACAGTGCAATACCACTACGTCCTTTTCCCATATCTAGTCTAGCTCGATACGTAAAAAATACATCTTAGATATCCTTAATTCCGCACAGATTGTATGAGACACGATGAAGCCTAGCTAGTGTCCAATATTCCTAGTACAATGACTCGAAATCAGAAATAAATAAAAAGTGAAGTTTAATGCTCGCTCAAAAGGAGCGATAGTTATAAACGAAAAACCTACTGTGCAATTTCAGTAAATAAAGCCGAGGGATAACAGTCGTAGCTCTATAGCATCGAGTACGGAAATCAGAGACTATCAATTTTCTACCGGGATGGCTATTGCCATATCCGTGATTATGAATAGAAGTTCCTAGGGCCGCAGAATCTCTTCACTAAGTTAGAATATCTTCCCAGTCATAATAATCATAAATTAACGTTTAGCCTTCGTTCTGGATGAAGTATGCCCATCCTGTACTACATCACACACTTAACCCCCAACACATCACTCCACAATCACCCTCTACAAGGCGCTTCCTCCTTCCGCCAGGAGGCGACGCATAGCCCCTCGCCTTGACTTTCCTTTCCGCCACCATCTCATAATCACTTCATTCCTCAGCCAGCGTAGGCAAATCGCTAATCCGTCGAGAATGCGTTTTCCTCCGAAAAGTCGGGGACTGCGATTTTATATCCTTTTCATCCGAGACATCCTTATGATATTTATCGTCTATATCACTACTAATGCTGGGGGTAGCACTTGTCGCGTTTTTACTTGAGCCGGAACTCCGTCCGTTTACTTTTGTCGGATGTAATTCTTGCTCCTCTAGAAGGGAGACATCTTCATTTCCCGGTACTCCTATGCAATCAATGACCACGACTTCGGAATCAATGTCCCTCGAAGGATAATGCGGCGGTAATGCCGAGACATCGTAAACTACAATCTGCTTGGCTTGCTGGATAAATGGTACGGCGAGGTCGTCTGAAAGAAGGGGCCGTCTGGCTAAGCTTTCGGGAGGGGGTTTATACTTTTGGCTTGGCGAACTTGGGAATTGTGGATTTTCCGTGGGAAGATCGACGTAGATGGCGTTTGTAGTGGTTTTCTCATGGGTAGTTTCTCTGAGCGGCGGCCGGTCTACCAAGGCTTGGCTTTCGATAATTACGTCGTCAGGATTGCTCACACGCCTTTCTCCGTTTCGAGCATTGGGTTTCGTAAGTCTTTCTTGATTCGCTCTCTCATTCGTATTGAGGAGTGCATCCGAGAATATAGTGTTCACAGCCTTATTGGGGCTATGTCTTGACTTGTTTGGATGATCTACTCGGCGTGGGTACTCAGCTACCACGATTGGCTTGAAGCTTGAACCCTCATTATATTTAGCAGATTCTCTACCCTTTCCCATGAGACTCGGTTGGAGACCCAAAGACGAACCGGGTTGTTGGCGGTGAGAACCCACAGGTTCTTCTTGACGATCGGTAAAGATATCTCTGCCAGCTCCGGAATGAGATCCGCGTACATCATGCTCATTAGCTTTACTGATGTAGATAGGTTGCTCGGTTTCTCCACCATGATCTTGTGCTCGTCGAGATTCTGGGATATGAAGTTGGCTCTGGTCTTCCATTTGGGCTTTCGTGCCATCTTTGGTAATGCTACTCTTCGATGTTATCTTTGTCATAGCAACCATGCTTGGGCTTGGTCCCCGAAAGGAGCCTTGACTAGGATTGTATGCCCTTACAGTCGGAGTAGAGCCGCGCGACAGCCCCTCTCCAATGGAGACTGCAGACATCGAGGAACCAGCAGCAACCGGCATAGCCCTTGGGGTCTTATCAAATGGTCCGTTTACATGGGTTCCTAGGAACGTTGGATCAAAATTCGTTGGCGTGTGTGGAGTAATAGGGTCAGGTAAGATTACATTGAGACTGGATTGCGGCTTGAATATTGCCTTCCATTCCTCGAAGCGGCGACTATGTATTTCTGAAGTCCTATCCCATGTAGGATGGTACGGATGGCGGTTTGAGAATCGAAGCAGAGCTTTAGAAACAGAGCTTGCTTTGTTGGAGCGAGCGCGGTCAATCTGCAGAAGCTCGTAGTCGTCCTTGGTTAACACGTATTCCTCGGGTAAGGCCTCGATGCATGAATGTAGTTCGTCAATTCTGTTGTCTAGATAATCAAAGAGCTTCTTGATCTCGCTTGTCCTGGAATTTCCGGCAGCGTTGAAAGCGTCCTCAAGGGACACGCCACTGTCCCCGACTATGTACCTTGCCAAGATTTTCCTGATTAATCAGTATCGGCTTCATACTTAAAGAATTGGAAGGCTTTACTAACTCAAGAGTAGAAACGGATCGAAATACAACATGGTTTTCAGAGAACCATGCTTTTCCACCCGATCTCAAATTCTTTCCGTAACAGAACCCGTTGGAATCTCTGCTATACACTACAATAATATCACCCTCAAAGAGTCTCATCTGGTTATCAGAATCAGAGGGACAGTGATCAGTCGATGCCTCCGCCTCTAGATAGCAGGGATGGTCTACTAGAGATGTCGAACGCTTGAACAATGGGAGGGGAGGTAGAGCAGGTTTAGGTGTCGCCTTGTGTATAGTCTGAAAATAACTCCCGAGAACATTCTCATTAGCAGAGTTATTGTCTACATTCCGGTATCGGGCTCGCTGGCGTTGGGAATTGAGGCTCGTGGAAGACTCTGAAGAGGCATCGTCGGAAATAGAGGGCGTCAAGAATATATCCGAGTCATATCTCCAATATTTATCAGTGTCTTGCGATAAGTTCGAGTTCACATCTAGGTTCAGTTCGGCGCGCTCATGAGGCTTTGAGCTGCGTTCAACGTACCGCTTAGAAGTCTGGAAAGGAGCATGATTCGACCGAAGTTTTGAACCGAACGATAAATTCTGTGCGTAATGTACTCTTTGCTTAGTTCGAGCGGGATTCCGATCCGGTTCGACTAACTCGGCCCTTGAGGCTTCCGACTGTCTCATACCCCTCCCTGTTGTAATATTAAAATGTAGGTCTTTAATATATGTAAATCATTAAAACTCACCCTCACCACGCTGTGACGCTCGATTCTGAGTCCTTTTGTGTTCGTAAAGGCCCACGACCCGGATCAATTCTTTACCCTGACCTCCAGCGCGAGGAGGAGCACTCCCTGGTCTCCTAGGGTCTTGCGTGGCTTCAAACCCATAAACCGGAGCTCTAGCAACCGACGAAGCCATCTTCGATAGACTCGAATAATTGAGAAAACAATGAAACGGCGCCACCTGAGACGGCGCTTAATGGTTTTTACCGCGTTTTATCGATCCGGACCACAGGTGAGGCTTTAAACCGAGGTTAGGCTGAAGACGTAACTAAGACTAGCCCAAGTATCAATTCAGCAAGCTGTTCACCTGATTAGAGCATAACTTCCAGCTTCAATTAGACCTTGGAAAAGTTCACGAGTGTTGTGAAGGCTGAAGATGAGCGCCGACAGCCTCGGGCAGGTTTCGAATTTCCGTGCCACAACCATGCTGTTGGTGCACGTGGATGGCTTGCGTTGCCGCACAAGGTGCATAGAACACAACCTATCACCCAGGCGAGAGCCAGAAGGAATAATGAATCTGAAAATCATCCACACAGAACAGGTCTGCATTTTGGAGGTGTGTTGGGGTGAAGTCAGCGCGCTTAGAGTCTGTTGGTGATTTGAAGATTTAAAAGACATCAGAGGTGGACGCCTGAAGCCTTAAAGGAAAGAATAGGCGGATGGCCGGCCTAGTCCATGTGGGAGTACGCCCCAACTACTCTTCAATTAATGCAAATACACACTAAATAAGGGAGAACTTTGAAAGCCAGTCTAGCCATCCAAGATCCTCAAACATGCACTGCACGGTTGGCGCCGGATATCCCCTTCCTTAGTGGTCACCTCGGCCGGAATGACGCACATGTGGAGCCGGATAGCCTAACCCCAAAAATAGCCCACTCGATGACCAACGGACCCCTCAGCAAAGTTCCTCTTCCTTCAATCCTGCAGAATAAATGCGAATTTTTGAGGGCAATCCAAGTCCTGTCCAGTCAATGTCTCTCAAACCTCAGACACTTATTTGGCTCCGTAGGTGATCTAGTCAGGATTCAAGAGTACAGCCAAAATTGACTTCTCAGCCTCGACGATTCGGAGATAAGCGATTCTATCCTATTCGCCGCATCTCTAACATCGACTCTTGTCTCTTCTGTTCTGTGTCAAATGCTAAAATGTACGGGCTAATCGCATCGACCCAAAAACTCCAAACATCTCATCCCTCAGCGCAACCCTCCTCCTACGGCGGTATCCACCCTACCTGCGCTATAGCCCATCTCATCCAAATCCTATGTTCATCAGGCAAGATGCTGTAAATTCCGCCCATCACATGATGTGTCCAGCCCTTCATATACCAAAAGCGCTCCATATCATTTATCAGCACCACGAAATGCGCGTAGATCAATAGCGGTGCAGGATCATGCTGCTGCAAGGTACTCAGGAAGGCATCCCCCATTCTGTACAGCCAACTAAAAGTAATGTGGTACTCGCCTTCCTCGCCCGTGTATCGATCGCGGTAGCGTTTGAGAAGGTTGTCTAGCGCGTCCAGGTCTTGTTCCGTGTTTTTGCTGATCCTAGGGATGTGGGCGCGCAGTTCTAATAAGGGTTCGTCGAAGGCTGGTGGGTTGGGATGCGGTGGTAACAATTGTCCTTTGGTGTGAGTGTTCAGCGCGTGTTTTTTGCCCCAGAATCTGCGGCCTACGCTCTCTAGCGTGGTGCGGATGCCCCGGAACATTATGAGCCATTCTGAACGCCCACTGTCACCGAAAGCCAGATATTCCCCCGGTTGGGGGCCGCGTGCCCAGGTTATAAAGCAAATTAGTTGGACGGATGTTAGTACTGCGTCGCAGTTTTCGGGGGAGATATGAGAGAGTTCTGAGGTCACTGATGGTAAGGCGAGCGCGTAATGGTGGTCTGCTAGAGCTGTGTATCTTGTAGCTAGAGTAGGCCGGGATTGGGCTAGATGGAGAGCTGTGAGACAGAGGATTAGGGAGAGGAGATGTCGGTTTTCAGGAAGGAATCCCATTTCCGTGATGTTGTGTCGCCAATAAGCTGCCCCGGATGACCAAGCGGAGAGACTATGGCAAGTGGATGTTGTCCAGTGGTACATTAATTCTATATCAGCGAAATTCAAGCTGCTGCCGCCGAGTCCATCAGCATGCGATTCGCAGTTCATCAACCCCGATGACTTTGAGTCAGCAGTGATGTACTTGCAGCGAACTTGCCGCTTTATGCAGTTCGTGCATTCCGGTCTTCGTTCATCGCACTACGTAAAGTCGTCAGTATCCTTGTATAACGAACTTCATGGTCGAAATACGCCAGTCAAGAGGCGCAACGTACTTTTATCCTTCTAGTCTTGCAATTTGCGCACCCGAGTCTACTCTTTCGATGTGCCCTTCTTTTTATCTTCGCCCCATTGCCTCCACCCTTTTCCAGACTACTCTCTCTACTCTCCCTCTCTCTATCCACGGGGCTGGCTACTAGGTACGCATCGCTCCTGCTCTCCACACTCGGTGTGTTGCTTAGAGAAGAGTCCTCCCACACTGTGATCTCTGGTCTTTCCATCCTCACTCCTGAACTGAATGTGTATAAACTAATAGACCTTGGCGATCGAGCAAATCAAGACTCCGACATACGCCAGGTACGACGTGACTCCGTATATAAACGCAGTTGGAAAAGTCGACCGGATGGGTTAGAGTACGCGTTCAATATGCTAAGCCACCCCACATGATTGGCGAAAATTAAAATTCCCAGACAGAGCTATGCTGTACGTGGTGTTCGTCGCGAAGCTAGTCGATAAGCTTAAATCTTAACGAATTGGCACATCAGGTATCATGTGATTTCAAGACACCGTTTCTGCCATATGCGGTGGAGGCAAGTATGCCCTCATATAACAACGTTTATCGTACATTTTGGGGGAGGGGAAACACGTACGCTCTGGGATAGTAACTCCACATCCATGTATAAATGCTGCATCTTCTATTGCTTAATGCATATTTCAATCGCTTATGCTTCGTAAACCTTGACCGATAATAGACCCGAATTTTAAAATCACTCGTTTGCACCTAGATAATTAAGATGACGGGTACTTCATAACCTCATCATTATATCACCCCTCTCGTATACCCTACCTTCGAAGGACCCTCTAGCATCCGCGCCGTGATCAATAACCGCCTCGAACGTCCGCTTGTCTCACTATTCTGTCTCAGGCTAGCCATCCTCTAATTAGCGTTCAGCTTCGCGGCCAGCATAACGTATGCCGTCGAATGCCATTGTGACATCATTTCGAGGTACGCGAACGCTGAGTTTATCGTTTCGCAGGTAGCTTTCGGGCCCTCTATTCTTCTTTTGGGGTAGGAAGCGATTACTGTGCGATCCTATCGCCTGATATGGATCCTGGAATAGATCGTCTTTATCCTATGGGCTGCGGTCTTCATGCTTTTTTATCACATCTACATTTCTAGCGCGTATATCAAGGTCAAGTATGATGATACGCATATGGCATGTATGAAGTTGCCTGTATGGCTTAATTTTTTCAATGCCTTGCTCTGGCTTGTGAGCACGGTATTTTCGACGGCCATGTGCGGCACTATGAAGAAGGCGTGTGCGAAGGGGAATTTCTAGGTTTATGAAGTGAGAAGATAGACGAATAACGCAAGGCTAGTAGGGCGATATAGAACATGCCGTAGTAGAAGTAGAGGCCCCGCAGGAAATAGCAGACGAGAACTGGTGGGCGTAACTACTGGATACGAGGGCGGAATAGAGAGGGAGCGAGAGGAGAGAATGAAGGCCGAAGCAGACGCTATAAAGGAAAAAGAGGCTTTGGATTACATGAGGAACGACGAATATTTGCCGAGGTGTGAAGATGCCTCGATGGATGGTTAGTAGAAAGGGATAGGAAATGTTTAAGCTGATCGTATGCGAGCAGGTCTAGCGCCTATTGGGGGCATACTGTACCTTGCAGCATTTCGCCTACCTTAGGATGTAAAGCTAGGATCTTTCCGTTCTAAGAATCGATCATCAATTTTTATTAGTCAAGATTGGGAGAATACTAGAGCAAGTACCAAGGCATTGCGAAGAGCTTCAGGAAGCCAGAATGTTCCTAAGATTTAGCTATGGCCGGTTCACGCTAATTCTACATAGGCATCGTCCATAGAAGCATGACTCAATGTCCACCCGCCCATCTGCCACAAATCACAATCATTAATTAGTACATGTGAAGACGTCCATGCGGGGAAATATAGCCATCCTCCACACTACCTATTCTTCCCGTCCTAGCTATTAGACTATAGTGAATCTAACGGATAACCAAAGTCTTGACAACTGCACAATCGATGTTGTGTAGCTCAAACGGGAACTTACAATCCTCTCCAAAGATGCAAGGCTTCTGGCCTTTGACTGATTTCTTTGCCTCAGGTGCAGGGCATCGATGACCATAGATGCACTTGATATCTTGGCAACTACTTCCATACTGACAAGGCGCCATGCGAGCAACTAAACGGAGCGTCGAAAGCTCGGAATTCGAAGGAGTGTAATCATGCCTATGAGTACACTTCTTATCAAACGGACACTCATGGCGGAGAAAATGGACGTTGCAGAGCTTCATTTTTTTAATGCGGTCCACTTCAGCCTTGTCGTAGTCTCGACATGGTGGATCGACTCGTTGGCCGCCTCGATTACGGGCAATGATCTCCTCGCGGTTGGAGGGCTTGTAGATGGGCAACTCCGCGACGACGGGAGGTGGGACAGCGGCTTTGGCAGCCCACAACCTTCCCAAAGCTGGCGGGGGGGTCCTATTATTGGAAGGCGGGGCACTCCAGACTGACAACTTTGTCTCTCGAAAGATACCGGGGAACTTTTGGGTAGAGAATGGAAGATGAAGGAGCTCTTTCTCAAAAGGCACTCCTTCCAATAGGATAATCTTTTCGATATACATCTTATTGGCTGAATAGCCCTCCAAAATGCGCGCATATCCGTTATCGTGCGAGCATCCAAGGAAAATCTTTCGGCAATGAAAATCATTCAAGTAAAGCTTGAAACATTCTGAAGTAGTGGTTAGACATCATCATATAAAATACGGCTGTGGGAAGGGTGCGAATAGTAGAGGCGGATGACTATACCATTGAGTTTCTCATCTGTGCGGTCCTTGCCAGGGCCAACGTCGACGAAGTCAAAAAGCGTCTTCCCACGTGTGAACCCACGCACAAAGTCTAGAACGGGAGTGATTTCCTCTACCACACCAATGCGAACAAGTACTTCAGCCAGGCCTCGAACATTGGCGTATACACGGCAAACGATCCGCAAGTCAGTTGGGACGTCTGTTAATTCCCGCTGTACGTGGTGCTGAACTGCGGTGTGGAGTTGATGAGCAGCATCTCGGCCGCCAAGTTCACCACTGCGGAAAAATTCATCCTGGAACTATTGGCCACTTGTTAGTATGGGCGGAGCATAGTCACTGTTTCGTTTGGGATATGAGGTAAGCAAGAAGCCCTAGGCCCAAACGGCATTCGGCCAAGGCCTGTTGCTTCAGTAGTTTCAATAGGGTTCACGGGAACACGGGAGCCATACCACTATGCCATCTGCGTCTAGAAGGACTAGTACAAAAGGGTCGCGCTCCTATAATATGGCTCATTAGCGCGGGATCAACGAACGAGGGGCCAGAGGGTGCACCTGCAAAAGAGGTGCGGTAGGATTGGAGGGCTTGCGCATAGCGTTGTTTGTCCTCTTGCCATTTGCGGATTTCTTCGCGTTCAGTATTGTAGTTATCGACGGCGCTTTTATACTCTTGGCTCAAGATTTCGTAGCGCATGATAAGTTCCTAACGCCGCGTCAGAGTTGCTGACGTTATTACAGTAGACCCAATTTAAGATAATACCTGGACAAAAACATTCTTGACGGCGTCGTTTCGCTGGATGGCGTGGTAACGAGCCCAGATTTCAGTAGCATTACTATCAATGCTTCCATCAGTGCTCTGAGTTATCAGCGTGGATTTATTTGGCATGGGGCTGTTATTGAATACAGATGCAGGAGACATGGCTCAACGATAGTGAGATCCTGGGAGTCTCCAGGCGGGCTGCGGTCGCGTGCGTGATGGTGCTGGAGGTTCGGGGTTGCTAGGCCACCGGGCTCGAGCGGGCCCGAGATGCGGCGAGAAATTTAAGTCAAGCGTAGGCAAGTGGGCAGGCGGGGCTTGGCAGAACCAGAAATGAGGGAGTCCGCTGTATACTGGGTCTGTTTCTCTTATGTTGCGAGGGCAGATTGGTGAAAGGAGGGCCGGTGGCACGGGCTGCTGCAGACTAGGTCATCACGCGGGTAGGCGCGTTGAGTGGTGGTGGAAGGCGCCTGCAGAAAGCGAGCAGTGGGTGGTCGCGTAGTAGGGTCTGGTTGAATCAAATAGAGAAATGGGAAGTCCTCCTACTACCTACGCGTTTCCTGTCTGGCACGGGGCCATGATCATACAGGACCAGCTTAGATCTCTGCTGATGGTCTCCTAATCGGGAGTAACCAAAATCGACAATCGACAGTCGATTTCTATAATAACAAGCTGTCAACTTGACACCTCGAGGCCAGGAAAAAGCCGTAAGGTTGGAAGGCTTTCTGACCGGGGCTCTCCAAGGTGCAGACTATGGAGTCTGGCCCGGAGCTTACAGCGAAACAATCTCATTGCGGGATGCCTTCATTCCCTGTCTCTGGAATATGGTATATGGGCAACAATGCCAAACTGTAGGCAGACGGGGCGGGTGGACGTGTTGGGTCTGAGCCTCCAAGGCGTGAATGCTTCGTGACTACGGGAGGAGGTCGCGTAGCCGTGTGGGCCTCCTCGATCGGGCCTAGCGCTCCTTCCCCGTCAATTGGGCCACGTTCGAATTACATAGTCGGTCGCGAGCAGCTGGCCCGAAGCCGCCCAAGCTCAATATTCCTCCCGCGCTCCTCCTCCTGCTCCCTCTCCTGTCCTTCCCATCCACCCTGAAGCCGGGAATAAGCCGTAAGGTCCTGTCGCACGCCCCTCTATCATCATGGTTTCCTGGAAGCTCTCCACCCTGCTGCTTCTCTCACTGCGCGCCCTCAATGTCTTCGCCGACGTCCAAGTGAGTTCTCCGCGCCTGTTGAAGGCATGACATCAACTAGCATCGATGGCTAATATTTCTCGTTCGCCAGGTCGAGGAGGTCGAGGAGGCCGTAGAGGAGCCGCAGACGCCCAATCTCAAGGTCTCCGTATCAGCCAGTTTCCCGCAGTCCGAGATCTTCGGCGTCAAGCTCATCAACGGACATGCGACCCAGGCGGTTCTCTCCATCCAAAACGACGAGCCTGAACCTGTCGCTGTCGCCATTGTTGGCGGCTCGCTCGTCCAGGATGCCGGGCCGACCCCCCAGATTCTGCGCAACTTGACTGCTGTGCGCTACTCCGTCGAGATCCCCGCCGGCGAAGCTGAAACCGTTACCTACAGCTTCAGCACCGAGATGCATCCCCAAGATGTGCGTCTGCAGCTGATTGCCGTGTTGAAGGACAGCAAGGATGCCTTCTATACCATTGCGGCATATAATGAGACTGTTAGCGTCGTTGAGGCGCCTACCAGCATTTTTGACCCACAGATGTATGCATCCTCCCGTTGCAAAAGCGCTTCTTTTTCGCAGTTAAGTCTGCTACTTCCCAAATCATCCCCCGTATCCATACACCGCTATCTATAACAACCTTCCAATTACATCAGCTAACCAATTGCCTATTTGCAGCATCTTCCTGTACCTGGTTCTCTTCGGTGCCTTCGCCGGAACCGTTTACTTCATCTACAATACTTGGATTAGTACTCTCTTCCCCCAGAAGAAGCGCGGCGGAAAGGGTGGCGAGCGCGCTAAGAAGTCCTCCGGCGGCAGCAAGAAGGTTGACCCTTCTGATCAGACCGCCGTCGCCGGCGCCGATGGCCCGGCCGTTACCAGTGGTGCCAAGACCTACGACGAGAGCTGGATCCCTGCTCAGCACTTGCAACGTCCGGAGGCTAGGCGTGTCCGGAGCGGCACTCCTAAGACGAAGGTCAAGAGCTAGGCTTGTGTAGCTAACAAATCTGCCCGGGGTAAACTGAGAGGCGGGGATATTAATCGGCGCTTCGAATGATAATGCAAAGCCGTGGTAGCAGAGGTTGGCTTGGGTGTTTATAAAATGCTATCGCTAGAATGCATTGGATAGTAGGAGATGGACAAGGCCGTTTCTAAGGATGGACGCTAGAAATGCGTATCGTATGGCATACGACGGTAGATCAAGATTTGAACTTGACGATGTGGTAAAATGTACTCTATGATGAACCCCAAAAGCTTGCCGGTTTGTATAAACAGAGGACAAAATAAAATGGAGTTTGGCATTCAGTATATATCGACTTTCCTTCCCAGCTAACATTAGTTTCTGCTTAGGCCTTAGTTGATAACCTCCTTATTTTAAGTAATTAAAGTTGGTAATCGATATTTCCGATTCTGAGGTACTAACTTTACACATAAAAGTAGAGTAAAAGTCGTAAGGTAATTTACTAACGAGTTTACTTGCATGCAAGCGCTAGTCTGTAATCCCCAACCTGGAGCATACCCCTACGACAATAAGAATAGACTTTTCCATTCCAATCCATCTCATTCCCTCTTCCACTCCTCAAACTCGTTTTCCAAATGTTCCTTGAGCGCCTTGAACTTATTCGTAAAGTTCCTGCCGCACCTCCAACAATGCATATCCCTACTTGGCCAGTCCCCGGCATGATACCTCGGCGACTTGTCCTCCAACGGTAGCTCATCTATTTGTACCAAGAACGAAGTCGTGAAGCTGAGATAGTGCTTCTTGTGCTTGAGGCATTCACTGTGGAGGTCGCGGCTGAAGATGTGGATGTGCAGATCGTTCATGGACGGATGCGTGTGCACGCCAGCCACCACCTCTCTGCTCCAATCGCGGCCAGGAGGTAGCAATGCGGCGCAGTTTTCTGGCGCGGGTGGATCGTCGCTGGACATAAGGGCTTCGAGCGCGGCTTGGTAGGGTGCGTCGGCGGCGCTGTATCGGCCGTATTGTCGGCGGAGCTCGGAGGCTACGAGGGCTTTTAGGCTGGTGACACGCTGGCGGATGGAGGAAAGGAGGGTGGGGTTCGTGGAGAGGGCGGTTAGTGGGTGGGTGCGGGAGAGTGTGAGATCACGGGGGATGAGGAGGAGGTGGACACTATGGTTCTATCAGCTTTGCGGGAATTTAGTGGGAGGAGGGGGACAGACCTTGACTTTGGATATTTGTCTTTTATGACGACGAATTCGTCGTCGTATTGTATGACTCGTCCGCCGGGATTCTTTTCTGGGTGCTCGATGTACTCGCCTAGACCGTCCCTGGGGTCGTAGGGGTTCCGCTTGAGCGACCTCCAGGTTGGCGTAGATATCGCGCTCGGTGGATCTAAGGATTGTGTTTCTGGGGGGATGGTTTTGGGCTTCTTGGATGTCATGAGCTCTGTGACTTGTGAGTTTAGGTAGCTGCGGCTGGCTTGGGGAATGGTTTTGCGTACAGGCATTGCGCCGCTTTTCGGGCTTGGGATTGACGTCCCTGGCTTCTTGCCCTTCGTTGGGGATGTCGTCGGCTGCGATGGGCGCTTTGCGGGCTGTTGTTGCCATTGGTTGTTGTAGACTAATTATGCCTAGAATTCTGGAATCAGAGGTGCGAAGAGTGCTTTGAGAGTATCCTGAGCATGTAACTCGAAGGGAGCTGAGTTCTGTCGAATACCGAATGTTGAGAAGATGTTATAGCTAGTGATGGTTTGAAGTGAATGCTCGACAAAGCTCCATCATCAGCAACAGTCCGCCAGAAGAATGAGCCGAGGCAAGGGTCCCATGCCCGTGCGCCGTGACGTTTCGTCAATGTTCGGAATCGGCATTAGTTTTCACATTCACCGATGCATCAAATTGTGGGGGAGATTTCAAGCACATTATTCCTCAACCCCATCCTCGACCGCCAATATTAATATTGATGGCTTTGAAATTGAGAAACACAGTTGGGGTATGGACTTGAAGCTTACGTCATCGCCGTGGTGAAGGGATACAGACGGTAACTTGAACTGAGTTCCCTCGATGGCTTATAACTCCTAGCCTTCGGTCCACAAATAATTTGTAAAGGATGCCCAAAAATCCTCATCCCCCGCGCGGAGGGGCTGCCAAGAAGCCTGCTCCCCCCCAAGAAGATACGAGCTATATCGTCTTCGGTAATGGGAAGGATAAAAAGGGGAAGAAGGCAGAAGGCTCCTCGAAACCCAACGATGATACAAAGGGCAAAGGAAAGGGGAAAGAACCTGCAAACCAGGGGAGTTCAAAAAGTGCAGGAAAGGCTCCAACTAGTCAGGCAGAAGATGCTCCCAAAAGGCCAGATACTAGAACGTTAATTGGAGGAGCGTCATGGACGGGAAAGCTCCCTGTAAACCTCCTGTCGGAGCACTGTCAAAAGCAGAAATGGGGAAAGCCAGATTACCGACAAGTATATGACTCCAATACCACATCTTTAGGTGCTATGCTGATGATTTGAAGCACAAGGAAGGTGATAGCTTCGCCGCACATGTCGTACTTTCAAAAACGAACCCTAAAACCCAAGAGACCTTGACTCTTCCGCCTTTCAAGATGCCCCCTGAGCTTGTAGAACTTGCTCGCCAGCCAACAGCAGTCGAGGCTCGCCATTTTGCCGCCGCCTATACTCTTTTCCGTGTTGCGAGCGCCAAGAACATGCATATGATGATGCCTCCAACATACAAAGAGCTATGGAAAGGGGTCTTTACTGATCTGAAGAAGAAGGATGAAAAGGAAGGCAAGGCTTGGATGTACGAAGCAGACCCCTTTTTAGCATACCAGGAACGCGAAAAGGCAAAGGAGGTGGCAGCCAAGGAACGCGAGAAGAAGGCGAAGGAGAGGGAACAGGCGAAGAAAGACGTTCAACCTGGCATGACAGGGAGATTTCCTGGAGGACAATATGGACCTGACGGAAACCGGCTCAAGGGATGGACAAGGGTTCCTAAGATCGAACTTGGAAAGCGAACAAGGAACGAGGTTGAGCGACTCATTCGGCGAGATGCGGTTTGGAACCCACACAACATGCACATGGACCCGAAAGCCCAATCACAGATCATCAATGAAGTGGCCGAGCTTGGCTTTCGGAAAAGCCATGTTGAGGAAGCGGCCGAAATTTGCAAGGATCGCGAGGAGATAATCGAGTGGCTTCTTATACATGTCCCCGAGGACGATCTACCTTCATGGAGTCTACCTGAAGGCTATGTAGCTGGTGTCAGCATGGCTAGCTCTAATCTCAAGCGGGAAGGCGCGATCAAGCGCCTTGCAACTGCTGGTTACGCCATAGAGCTGTGCGAAGAAGCGTACGATGGACAAGGTGGGGACGAGGGAAAAGCAGCTGCTTTCTTACAGGCTCACCTACTCCGACCCACCGAGGACGAGAAAGACATTGCGCAAGAGCTTGCGGATCTCACGCTTTCAGAAGGGGAGGAAGTAGATCAATGGGAAGAAGAGCAGATGTCCTTGGAAGCCATCTATGACGGACTTTATGAAAGACCGTCCCCTTCTTTATGCCGCATCCGGATGGATATCAAACATCTGGGCAAGCGGCTCGTTTTCCAAGCAAGGAAACCTTTCGGACCTTACCCATCAGTCCTTCCCATAATTACGATCGAAGCTATTATACCTGCGTACATCCGGCTAAGCATTATTCGGAAAGCCCTTGTTCACGCCGAATCCAACTTTATTGGCGCCCCGATGCTATACGACATAGTAGACTGGATCCAGCAAAACGCATCAGCCATCTTCAAGAATCCCGGAAGGCTGACTGACGTGTCGTCTGGCCTTGCGGTAGCAGATCACCAAACCCTTAACCATGCCCTCCGCGGTAACATAGGCCAAGCCCGACACCGAAGGCCGATCAATTGGGAACCCGGGACGCTGGCTAGCCAGAAAATATTATCACAATGGCAGGAACAACAAGCAACCCCAGCTCAGCAAAAGATGATGAGTTCTCGCCAATCTCTCCCTGCTTGGAAGCTCCGAGATCGAATTGTACAGGTGGTGAACCAGAGCCAAGTCTGTATAGTATCTGGCGAGACGGGGTCCGGAAAATCGACCCAGTCCGTTCAATTCATTTTAGATGACCTCATCCAAAGACAACTTGGCGAAGCTGCTAATATAATCTGTACGCAGCCCCGAAGGATATCCGCTCTAGGTTTAGCAGACCGTGTCGCTGAAGAGAGATGCTCGCAGGTTGGTGACGAAGTGGGCTACATCATCCGAGGAGAATCGAAGCAGAAACCGGGAGTCACAAAGATTACCTTTGTTACGACTGGTGTTCTCCTAAGGCGACTACAAATCTCCGGTGGTAGTTCAGATGATGTTGTAGCAGCCTTGACCGACGTTAGTCATGTGGTCGTCGATGAAGTGCACGAGCGTAGCTTGGATACTGATTTCTTGCTTGTTTTGCTCCGCGACATACTACGCCGAAGAAAGGACTTCAAAGTCATTTTGATGAGCGCAACTCTGGATGCCGATGTTTTTGAAGCATACTTCAAAGTTGTGGGACCGGTGGGGCGTGTTGAGATTGAGGGAAGGACTCATTCCGTACACGACTATTATATGGACGATGTAGTGCATCTGACTAGATTTGGAGGCAAAAAGAGCGAGGATTTTGGAGACGAAGAGGACAAGCCCGTTTCCACTTCGCTTCGGAGCGTTGGGTTTGGCATCAACTACGATTTGATTGCGGAGACAGTCCGGCATATCGATCGTCAGCTTGGAATGAAAGATGGCGGCGTACTCATATTTCTTCCAGGTACTATGGAGATTGAGAGAACCTTACAAGCCCTTCGACAATTTCCTAACTTACACACTCTGCCATTACATGCATCGCTTCTTCCTACAGAGCAGAAACGAGTATTCCCTCCAGCACCTCCCGGAAAACGCAAGGTTGTCGCCGCAACCAATGTTGCTGAAACATCCATCACCATCGAGGACATTGTAGCCGTGATAGATACGGGTCGTGTAAAAGAAACCAGCTACGACCCCCAGAATAACATGGTCAGACTTGCAGAAACATGGGCTTCTAGGGCGGCTTGCAAGCAAAGGCGAGGTCGTGCTGGACGTGTTCGAGCCGGGGACTGCTATAAACTATATACACGGAATGCCGAAGCCAAGATGATGGAACGCCCCGATCCTGAGATCAGACGGGTTCCGCTCGAGCAGCTCTGTCTATCTGTCAAGGCCATGGGCGTTCAGAATGTCTCAGCATTCCTTGCCGGAGCGTTGACCCCGCCGGAGAGCACCGCAGTGGAAGGCGCTATTAACATGCTCGGCCAGATTGGTGCTATTGAAGATAACGAGTTGACAGCGCTTGGACGGCACATATCGATGATTCCAGCAGATCTTCGACTCTCCAAGCTGCTCGTATACGGCGCAACATTCGGGTGTTTAGAGGCGGCACTCACAATTGCCTCCGTTTTGACAGCCCGCAGCCCATTCCTATCTCCTCGTGAAAGGGATGAAGAGACCCGCAACGAGTTCAACCGCATCCGCTCATCTTTTTCTAACAGCCAAAGCGATCTCCTCGTCGACCTGCGCGCCTATGAACAGTGGTCCGCGCTCCGCAGCAAAGGAACGTCCTCCCGCGATCTTCGCTCCTGGTGTCAGGACAATAAACTTTCTTCCCAGACCCTCTTCGACGTCGCTTCAAACCGTTCCCAATATCTCTCCTCCCTAAAAGAAATCTCCTTCATCCCATCATCCTACTCCTCCAGCAACCCCTCCACTCATTCTACATACAACGTCCACAATTCCAACGACCCCCTCCTCCGCGCTCTCATCGCCGGCTCGTTCAACCCACAAATCGCCCGCATCCAGCTACCCGAGAAGAAGTTCACAGCGGGGGTATCCGGCGCCGTAGAACGCGATCCCGAGGCCCGGACGATACAATACTTCAACCAGGAAAACGGCCGCGTCTTCGTGCACCCATCTTCCACGCTCTTCGACGCCGCCCAGAACCTCCCTTCGTCCGCCAAGTTTGTGGCGTATTTTAGTAAGTTGAAGACGAGTAAGGTTTTTGTGAGGGAGCTTACGCCGTTCAATGCGTATGGGCTTCTCATGTTTGCTGGGCGGATCCAAGTGGATACTTTAGGGAGGGGCTTGGTGGTCGATGAGTGGATACGCTTGCGGGGGTGGGCAAGGATAGGGGTGTTGGTGAGTCGATTGAGGGGTATGTTGGATAAAGTTCTGGAGCGGAAGGTTCGCGATCCCGGGTGGGAGGTTGACGGACAGGAGGCAGAGGTTGTGAGGGTTGTTAGACGGCTGGTTGAATGGGACGGGTTGGATAATTGAGAGGAGTTGATGCACGCATGTTAGCTTTTCGCTGGCTACAGGACGGGAAGTTGGGATGTGCTTTGTGTAGCAGGAAATAGAGTGATGAGTTGACCGATGCTGCTCCCCTGATTACATATATCAATAAACAACGCGTCCATCGACTCTACCCACCCGCCATCAACGGAGATTCAACCTCCCCTTCCCCAGCGCATTTCCACCTTCCAACACCTTACTTATCATTACAAAAAAATAAAAAATTTTTACTAGCCCTCCCATTCTCATCGCGGCAACACTAGACTTATTTCACCACCACTTTCCGTGACACAGTTTTCGAGCCCTCTCAGCACATTTCACAGTCCACCAGTTCCTTTGTCACCCCAGGTTAATAAAAAATTTACCGGCTCATGTACGCTCTTTGGGCCATAGG